>CP136062.1:92850782-92990782 GCA_032622095.1 Siphonodentalium dalli | reverse complement strand
CTTCTATCACTTCAGGGGGACCACGGAGTGTCTTGGCGTCTACTTCGAATAAATGTTGGGCGGGTGCCTTTCTCCGTGCTTTATGAGCATTAAAGGCTCGAAAAAAATTGTCCATGTCTGTTTCAGCAAGGGTGTCAAGCCTTTCGTCGGCTTTTCTGAGAAACTGTTCATTGGCCCTTCGGTATTCACGTCGAAAGAGGCATTTTGCGTCTTTGTAATTTCGATATGCAATGTGAGTGTCATCGCGTGGACTGTCTGCTTCCAGCCAAATGCGCCGATACGAAGTCATTGTTTTGTGCAGCTCATTCAAATGTTCGTGCCAAAATGGCTTGAGATGGCGATTAAATTTCTTCGGGGCCACAAACATTTGTGAAGACTCTTTTAGGCTGAGTGTAACATCGTCATAAAATTTGTCTAAATCTCGTGTACTTTTAATTGCATATGTCGGTAAAGTTTCGCAAACGTGTGATTGATAAAGCCACAGATCCTCGTTTGAAGAGGAGAGCTTTTTCCAGTTCGGCCTGGCTGGGTTTACACTTGTCGGTGACGATTCTATTTCCGCCTCATATGATATGCACATTTGGATTGGACGGTGATTTGACACATTGGAAGAGTTATCCAAAATTTTAACGCTGGCTATTCTGCGTGTATCAGAAATTGGAATCAGAATATGATCTATAATTGTCCCGTGGTTACCACCAGCAGCTACAAATGTAAAGCGTGGATCGCTGCAGACGGGTTTACTGTTGACAGATTGTATTTTGCATGAGTCGATAAATTTTGAAAATGAATTGTTTCTAGCATCGGTTTTTTCCAAGTTACCATTGAAATCTCCCATGATAATGAGGTGACCAAGTGGGGAGTATTGATCTTTTAGATCCTGGAGTTTTTGCAGATAGTCACGATAGAATTCCACTGTATAGTTTGTGCATGGCAAATATACCTGAAATATGTACAGGTATATACGAGGAGCGAGGCGAAATTGTACGCCACAAATACGATCATCATCTATATCTAACGGTGTTATATAATTATCGTACTTTCGATTCCAAAGTATGGCCACCCCACCTTTAAATCTGCCACGTTGCATGGGTAAACGTTGAGATGAGTCGCAGACCGCATGGTATGTGTAACTTTGGTCTATAGTATCCAAAAAATGAACGTTGTGCTCATGTAACCAGTGCTCAGACAGGCCAATGATATCAATATGCTGGTCACGCATGAGATTGTTAAGGTAGAGACTGCTTGATAGGATACCAGTACAGTTCCAAGAGATGACACTCAACATTTTGAAGGATTAAATAAGTTATTTGAAGATGTGTCCCATGATTGTTTTGGACACATTTCGTTCATCAATGTATCCGTATGTATATAAGACATCGTGCAACATATGTGTAGAGCAACAATGTGGGAATCATATGGGAAAAACATCATTCTGTAAAGACAACAAAAACAATTAGTGCATATTGTTGAACACGTCAAATGGGACCCATTGGGTACATGTGACATCTTTGGGCCAGCAATCTGGACCTCTACAAAAGCTGCTGTCTGCTTCATCCACATTGATTCTTGCCGACAAGACACCATTTCTACGAAGGCGGAAAACCTTTATCACAGAGAATTTGACTTCAAACTTGTATAAGTAGTCAGCCAGACGTTCAGCATCAACAAAGTCCGGAAGGTTGGACACGAAGAGTCTAGTTGATCTAATTGGCTTTGCATTACTCGCGCGATAAGTGTTGTTTTTGTCTCCTCGGTCGGGATTGTCACTGTAACGGCTATCTTGATCATCGTGTGAAATATTGCGTGCACTGTACCTTGACTTGGTCTCGCCAGATTCACTTGCTGTTGGTCGGATATCTGGATTACCGTTATAACTGTTGCGGGTATGATTTGAATGCGCGTTAACGGGATTTGGCTTATTGTCATCAATTATCACTGAGTCGTTTTCACAATCATCCGACGAGTTAGTATTTTCAACTGTGTCCTTTATGTACTCACAGAAGTGATCAAGCCGATCACAAACTTCATCAGCGAATAGTTTCATTTCGTTTTGCAAAAGTTTAAAGTTTTCTTTGTTCAGTTTTTCACCAGTTTCGTTCGGACATGAGTTTGCCTGTGAAACCTTCGTCATTATTTTGTTCATTTTGTCGTTTAGCGTTCCAATTGACCCAGCATTCCTATTCGCAGCACGAACAACAGTTTTTGCATGATCCAGGTTGGTTTCAATATCAGATTGGAGGTCGCGTATCTTTGATTTACAATTTGCCACTCCATCACATTTATCGTCGAGAGCGCGTTGTAATTTCATTTCATTGGATTCCATCATTTCCGTGTTTGCAGCGATGTTGTCTTCCAGGTATACAATTGATTGTTGGATTTGGTTCAACGTTGACTTTTTTTCATCATCAGCATCTGTGGCGGAATGGGAGTGGATACGAAGTTCTAACTCTGCAACACGATTGTCGAGGTTGGAGATTGATTTAGTGATGTCTGGTAGAGAATCAAGGACATTTTGCACGAGGTTTCTGTTTTCGCATAGCATGTCAAGTACTTTCTGTTGGAAGCTGTCAGGTACATGTGTTGTGTCGGGTTGCAAGTTTAGCGTTGTATTACATGTTGACAGTTTGGTGCTTTTGCTGAGTAGCTCGCCTAGATTAGTAGCTCCAGCATTAGAAAGTGAAAAATAAGCTGCCTTCAGCTTATCACACACTGTCCCAGATAGTGCCGAAATGTGCGAAAATTTGCTCAATTTGATTCCCAAATGGACAACGTCCTCTTGGTCTTTTATTTGCGTGTCGCACAGGGACCATGAGCGGTCCGAATTTTTGAATTGTGACATCGATTCATTGAAAACGATGACGACAGTTTTGGATGCATTGTATCTAAATCGCCAAGTAGTACTAAACTGAGTACATATATCGCACATCATTTGAAGGCCATGTCCTGTGAAGGAAAGGAGAGTCATCTCGTCTGCTTGAGTGGGTGCACAACAATTAGTTGACATCATAGACATGCCGTGTTTAGAAGCGACGAGCTGACTAATTAGATCATCGATGTATAACGAATACATTAGAGGAGATAACAGGGATCCCTGTCTGGCTCCTTGTAGAACATCGAACCATCGGGACAATGTATTATTATATTTCACACAACATTTGATTCCTGTGAAGAGATTGCGCAGCACGTGCCATATGTTACCACGAATACCTTTTAAATACAGCTTATACATAAGACCATTTATCCGTACGGTGTCGAAAGCTTTCTGTGTATCCAGAAAACACGAGTAAAGTTTATTGCCCCCCCCGTAGCAAATGATATGCACTCTTGTACCATATATGAGGCCATCATTGCACTGACACCTTTCTGGAACCAGTATTGGAGAGGGTTAGTCCGAATGAGATGTGCAACATTATTTTGGAGGCGCGACAGAATAACATTCTCAAGATATTTATATATGACGGGGAGAATGGTAATGGCTCTGTAGTTATCAAATAAGTGTTTGGGTTTTGTGCCTCCTTTGTGGAGGGGAACCATGATTCCAAGCTTGGATTTATCCGGAACGTGATGAGATTGGAGTATTTTGGTGAACATGTAAGCAGTTCTATGTAGTAATTCATCGCCGCCGTAGATTATATGTTCGTAATTTAGTTTGTCAAAACCTTGAGCTTTGTTTTTGGTAAGAACGGCACGCAGCTCCGCGAGCTCTTCGAATGTGATAGGATAACATAGTTTGATATCAATAGGATCGCCGTTTGATCTGAGAGATTCTGTTCTCACAAAATCTTCAACATGTGTATGCCATCAATCACTGAACGTTTCATTATTTAGTGGAGCATAAAGACATTCAAAATACGAAGACCAGGCCTCAGACACTTCTTCTGGAGTACGAATTACCTTACCGGTGTGTTCAAAGTATGTCGAACAGCTATTTTGATTTCTACGGCGTCTCGAGTTGAATAAGTAAAAAAAAAGTACCTGATCCATCTCAGCAGTTTGTTCGAGTTCTGCGTCACATTGTGCCAAATATTGGTGCATTGTGTTCCTATGTTCTGAGCGAAACTGACGTTTGGCGTTTTTGTAGTTGACATACGAAGGGTACCTAGAACCTGTAGGTCTGCCTTCGGATATCCATTGCAATCTTAGCTCACGCATGTACTTATGACGATTTGATAATTCAGTGTTCCAGTATGGTTTAATATGTTTTTTGTATTTACGTTTTGGAACCTCCTTATTGGCAGACGCATGAAGAGCAGAAACCACTCGATCATAATACATGTTTAAAGACTCGTTGTCTGTTATCTCGAAGTCTGGAAGACTTGCTTCTACTCTAGATTTATACCGTTCAATTGATTCTGGATCACGTGAAAAGGATTTCCATTTGTATTGTATGCACGGATTTAAAAGAATGTTTCCGGTTTCGGATTGAACGTTCAAGCCTAAACTAGCATGCACGGGGCGATGGTTTGAAACGTTCAGCGAACAATCATCAAACACAGAAGCTGAAACAACGTTATGAACATCAGACTCTGAAACAATAATATGGTCAATTGTTGAGTAAGCTGCACCACCAGGGGCGACGAATGTTGGAATTGCGGCACCATGCGGCCATCCATCAGAGACACGAAATGGGTCTGGTTTAAAAGTTGTTTAAATGACTTATCTCTTGAGTTTCTATCAACTAGGTCTGCATTAAAGTCGCCCATAACAATCACTGATCCCAGGGTGGAGTACCCTCTTATTATTCCTTTAATTTTGGATATGTAGCTTTTATAAAAAGCAATTTTGTAATTGCTAGAAGGGAGATAAATTTGAAATATGTAGATGAATTTAGATTTGGATAGCTGAAACTGAATACCTATTATTCTGTCATCTTCTAGTTCGATAACCGAGATACTTCGGGAATGTTTCCTATGCCACATAATGCCTACGCCACCCTTTGGGCGGCCTTGTTGCATTGGGAGTCTCTGTGAATAGTCGCATACATGCAGTATACCCAACGTAGTGTGGACTTATCTCATCCACAATATTCGCATTGTGTGCATATAGCCAATGCTCACTCAGACCACAAATGTCAATGGCTTCACTGTTTGTGTTTAGTAGGCTACTCAGGTAGCTTGCGCTACCCAATAGGCCGGTACAATTCCAAGAAATCAAGTTTAAATTCATTTTGTGTACAACGAGCACAGTCAACACAAGAAGACACAAAAATCTAGGCGCCGTTATTATCATTATCTGCGCAGGTCTGCGTGTCAATTGTTAACGGGTTTAGTTTATCAATACAAGTACCAATCACCAATATCGTGCAAGTAAACAGCGATCGCCAACGCGAGAACAATCTGTGGACAATCATAATATCACGATACCTTGGATCACTGATTGTACAAGTGTTTTATATAACGGTTATTTCCATTCACTGTATGCCCGTTCTGACAACCATGGGCGATATATGACGTTTCTGGGCCAGAAGAATGGTTTTCTCAAAACGTCCTCATGCTTATCACGTACATTTATCCTCGCTGAGAAGTTGCCATCATTTTTCTCAATCATCCTCACAACGGAGAACTGAATTTTCCTGGCTGTCAAGTAACGTTCAATCGTTTGTCTGGACACATCGCTCGGAAAGTTTCCCAGATAGAATCGCACTGACTTGATTGGTTCGGTGTTACGGCGCATCGGGGCTGCTTTTCCATCGCTGTCTGCAAACTGTCTTCGTGAGTCAAGGGTATCGTATTGGTTATGACCGTTCGGATGAAAATTGTCATATCTCATGTGCGAATATTCGCTGTATACCTGGTGAGACGGTAGGTCGCTGCCCATTGAAGTCGTCGTCGTTATTGTTGTTGTTATTATTATTGTTGTTGATATTGTTGTTGTTGTTATTGTTATAGTTTTTAAAAACAGAATGTGACTCCAAACTGCTGGAGGACTCATTGCATTGGGCATCACTTCTTCGAGGTGTGGTATTTCTGAATTCGTTCGACTCCCGGATGTCGCCGTCGATGTTATTATTGTCATTATACTTATTTGCACCAATCGATTTTGGTAAGCGGTGGTCGCCACCATACCCCGTGGCGTGCTCGTGTCGTGATTTTGCAGTAGTTTCGGTAGAAAGCATAGATATCTCTGTAGATGGCGTTTTGCTCAATTCGTGAATGATTTTCCGTTCAGTTGTTGAATTCCCGTCGCTATCAGAATCATGCGTAATACAAAGGGCAACATCGTTGATACGTTGGTTGAGAATTTCAAACAGTTTATCAGCAGTTTTATCAAGCAATGCGAAGCATGCATCCTTTGCCATTGTCGAACATGAGTCTTTGACCATTGATGGGACAGCTCGTTTATAATTGGCGAAGGCATCCCTATCTCGTTTAATGTCTGTTTTATGTGAACCAACTGCACTGGCACTGTTATTAGCTTTAGTAGTTAGCGAGTTTAGTAAGTGGAACACTTCTTTCATGTCTTGTTTCATGAGCGACATATCGGAACGAAGTTTTGCTACACCATTTATGCGATCGTCTTGCACTCCTTCCAGGGTAATTTTGTTCGTCTGTAGATCGGTGTCCATATCACACATGGCTGCCTCAGTCGAAACTATCCTTGTCAACATCGAAGTAGATTCCAAGTTAATCCTGGGTATTTCCTCGGTGTATACTGTTTCATGTTTCGAAGAGGATGCTTTGAGGGTGGAAATGTCCTTTTGCATATCAGCTAATGTTTTCATCATATTTTGATACTCGGATCTAGTAATGGAGATAAGTGGTTCGTGCACTTGCTCCTTATCCGTGTCGGACAGCGCGTTGTTGTTGTCTCTGTTGTCATTTACATTGTTGTTGTTGTTGGTGGTGGTGGTGATGGTGCTGCTGTTTAACAACTCGTTGGTATTGTCGAGAAGGTTGTGATTGGTAGAGTTGGTGTTTCGTTGGAAATTTACAGTGTCTTTAATAACACTGATATTTTTGTCCACTATGTACAGAAGAAGCCAATAAATGTCTTTGGCATATTTGCTTTGGATTGTGTCGACACTAGAATTTCGCCTTCCTTTTAATTCACATTTCATACGTTTTGGGAATGTTCGAACTTTTTGTGCTTCGGCGAACACTCTATCGCGCATCCATGCAAGAGTATCTTTGTTCTCTTGTGTTTCTATTAAGAACGTGTCAACTATTTGCTGTTTTGTAAACGCGCTCACATAGTATAATAGGAATGTTATGTGGGCATGCCAGTCAGGTTTTGGGTCTCGTGATGTGCTTCTAAAGTCACGAAATTGTTTGACTGTCGATTTTAGATCCACTATTGGCAACGATGTGTCATGCGCAGGACTATTTGTTGGTAGCATAACGAACGGGGAGTCCGGATTATCGGTCTGTGTATCCGGGTACGATCCATTAAGAATCCGGTCCGTTTCTGTCAGAATATTATTCATTGTCACCGTAAGGCAATATCGACTAATTAATGAATAAGTATTTGCTTCGGATATAGCCGTGTTGGTATATGTAGTTCTTTACTGGGCATTCAACCGTGTTATTTTCTGCCGACCAAGGTCTGTCCAATACGCTGTATAATTGAAAATATTGCCATGTTGTGTGTGGCAGTCAACCGTGAAATTTTCTCACGCTCAAGGTAGGTGTGACCTGCAGGCAATTAGTGAGTATAGTTCATAGAAACATGGCCGAATATCAAATGTCAACAAACAATGCACAGACACAGACGAAAAGCGAAAAACGTTGATAATGTCTTCAAAATTACTACCATCGGGAAAATGGATCTACCAAAGATTTACCGTCAAACGAAAGCACACATCCAGACGAATGTCCACCGAGAATCATCATAGCTGGCAACTAACTGGTTCCTCGGAAAAAATAGATAGTTTGGAGAGCAAATTTCAAAACATCCATATCGCAAGGGAGATAACTCAAAATTCCATTACACTGCACACTCGGCCAATCATGCACTCCAGACTTGAATACGAACCTCGCCCATGACAAGCATACACCACATACAGTCACACTTTGCATACCCGTTCACGCCACCATTGGCCATACAGTCACCCCCTGTATACATAGTCGCCATACCCATGGCCAGATAGCCACTCAAGATATACATATACACCACACACATAACCATATATTCATTCCAAGTGTGCATATACAACCCATGCCCCATGTCCATACAGTCCTATATATATACCAATACCCCGCACACTCGGCATTCATACACTCCGGATTTGAATATACTCCTCACCCATGACAATCGTACACCAAATGTATTACCACACTATCACTCCTTGTTTTCCTATTCACTCCACCATTGGCTCAAGATTATTACCTATTCACTCCACAATTTGGCCATACGGTCACTCCCTGTATACATCTACCTATTCGCCACACCCGTGGTGATACAGCCTTTCAATATATACGTATACCCTGTAAACACGGTCATCCATGCACTCCATACTTGCATTTTCAGATTACCCATGATAATTCAGCCATACAATGTATACTCATACACCACAGTTGTGGACACACAGTCACACCTTGGGTACATATTCACTCCACCATTGGCCATATGGATATGGTCACTCCCTGTATACATATTTGTCATACACATGGCCATATAGCCACTCACGATATACATATACACCCCACACTTGTCCATATATTCACTCCAGGTGTACATATACACCGTACAATTGAATGTATATACCAATACCCCTAACACATGGCCATTTGTACACTCCAGATTTACTTATACACATCACCCATGACAATTCAGCCACTCGCTGTATACTCATAAACACCAGCCGTGATCATAAATCTACTCCCTGTATACATATACACCCACCAATGACAATATATCAGTAACAGAAAAAAATCACAGACATGCCATATACATCCATAACACAATGGCACTTCATATATACTCGCACTCCAGCCATTGCAATGACCAACCAGCTGTACAGGTATGCATATACACTTCAACAATCATGACCATACAGTCATTCCATGTACACCTATACACTAGTGATGCAGACCGGACCACCTTGGGTAGTCCGGTCCACTGCCAAGGCGGTCCAGTCCGGTCCGGTCCAGGCCATTCCGGTCCGGTGCACATGCCTGGACCGGTCCAAAACGGTCCGGTCCACCTATAATAGGCTATATGTTAATGAATTCTCTGTTTTCTCTAAGTTTTACTCTGTATAGTACAACCTATAAGGATATTAGAAATAAAGTTAACAACATGAAAAAGTATTCAAAATCGCAATTCGAAACTAAACTTGAGGAGAAAATAAATGAAACCCCACTCCCCGTGATTTCTGGCATATTATGAATTATCTACTTAACAAAAAGAAATCTACGAATACCCCACCTCTGTATAGCCCCAATGGCGACGTATCAATGGAAGGGAAATCATATGCAACCGATGATTATGAAAAAGCTAGGTGTCTCAACGCAAGATTCATTTCTAATGCCACTATACAAGACAATGCCAAAAATCTCCCTTATTTCCCTCGTAGATCCAATAACATATATACTATCCGAAATCCCAATCACATATCAAAGTATCGAAAATATCGCAATCCCCCTATTAATAATTTATAAAAAATCATTGGATCTTGGTAAGTTTCCAATGACCTGGAAAAAGGCAAACGTCATTCCTATCTTCAAAAAAGGCGACCCAGTCGATTCCGCAAATTATCGTCCAATATCTCTCCTTCCGACATTATGCAAAATCTTCGAAAAAGTGGTCATACAACATATAATCACCAGTCTGGCTTCCTCCCTGGCCATAGTACAACATACCAGTTAATATAACTATATCACAACCTGTGCCATAGTCTCGACAACAGCCTCTATACATGTGCAGTATTTTTTGATATATCAAAGGCATTCGAGAGAGTATGGCACAGGGGGCTGCTATATAAATTGGAAAAATATGGAGTCTCTGGAAATCTCTTAGAATGGCTAAAAGATTATCTGTTCAATCGCAAACAAAGTGTCTTAGTGAACAACTCCTTCTCAAATTTTGAAGTTATCCCAGCGGGTGTCACTCAAGGCTCAATTATTGGCCCTTTCCTATTTTTAGTTTACATAAACGACCTCCCTGATCACATTAATGCAACCACAAGAATGTACGCGGACGATACTTGCCTTATGACTACCCATTATGACATCGATATCCTAACCAAGAACATGAACGATTACCTTGAAAGAGTCGCAGATTGGGCAAATAAATGGCTAGTTAAATTTAACCCAACGAAAACTAGGGCAATTTCCTTTTCCCTTACAAATAACAACGTGACCCCGAATTTAAAATTCGAACAAGAAAATGTTTTATTTACAAACTCACACAAACATCTTGGACTTGAAATACAATCGAATCTAAACTGGAACACTCATATAAATACAATAGCAAACAAAGCAACATCTCGTCTCTCACAATTAAGAAGACTGAAGTACGACCTAGACCGAAAGTCGCTTGAAAAAATATACATAGCATATATATTACCAATTATAGACTATGCCGATGTAGTGTGGGGCACAGCAACAGATTACTTATTAAAAAAGTTCGATGACATACACAAGGATGCTGCAAGAATAGTAACAGGATTAACGCGTTCCGTAGATATAAATCGCTTGTTTGACGAAGTAGGATGGTCAAGGCTTGAAATTCGACGAGAACTCCACGAGTTGCACACCATGTTTAAAATAATAAACAACCAAGTCCCCAATTACCTCACGCTCATGTTGCCACCCCGATCAAGACAAGTTGCCAGTAATCGATATGATATGCGCGAACCTGACAAATTCTATTCATACCGTTCGCATACAGAACATTTCAGAAACTCTTATTTACCTAAAAGTACGTTATCTTGGAATAAACTACCAAAGCCTATTACAAATGTAAGTACTCTTCCTGAATTTAAGATGAATTTGAAATTAATTGACCCGCCCACGAAACCTCCCCAATTCTTTATTAATGGTCCAAGAAAACTAAGCATTTTACACTGCAGAATTCGCAACTATTGTAGTGAATTAAAATCAGATATGTACAACAATTTTATCTCTGATACCTTTAAATGCACATGTGGATACGAAGTCGAAGATGCCTTTCATTATTTCTTTGAGTGCCCCCTGTATGCCACCGAAAGATGCGAACTCTTCAATAAGATTGCAGCCCACCAATTTATAATATCTAACATTTCCTCCTTACTCACAGGGATATCATCAGAATCGAATCGACGCAATGAAATTATTTTCCATTTTGTTTATTCATATATTTCATCAACGAAACGCTTTAATTAGGCCCCCTCCGCTAACAAATATAGGCGAGATCCTCCTTTGCGTTACAAATGTTGACTACCTCAGATGAAATTTCAAAAGCAGGATAGGACTGACAGCAATCACAACCACACCATACATCATCCTGTATATATGTTATGTTCGTCATCTACTTTGTATTTGTTAAAATGTTAATGGGAGAGGGGCGGATTTAAGTTGTTAAAACTTGTGCCCCGATCCCTCTTGTAATATTATATTACAATAAAATATGTTTAAACAAAAAAAAAACCTATAAGGTTACTGAGTTCAGTGCACAAATTTGTCCGAGTTTTTCTCAGTCGTTTTTTAATCAATTATCGCGAAACTTGGCACAGACATCAACCACAATGGGAACCTGTGCACCTGCGATTATGACGTCTGTCGGACTTTTTTTCACACACAAACCCACACTTGCTTTGCTACTGTACAGATGAAACTTCCAAGCGTTCTACAATAACATTGGAAAAGGGCGCAAAATTAATTTGTCATCATGTTGAGTGTGAATATAAGTAAGGGCGTTGCTTTTGTCGTGGAATTTCATGGGTTGTAGAGTCGAACGTTCAATCATCGTTAGAACTGGGTGCTATTTAAAATATTAATGTTGTGCCCTGAATACCCTCGAACTGAAGAATTGGAAGGCGTCCAGAGGACCAGATCCTTTTATACTAAACTATTGGCATTAATCCACTTAGACAATACCTGCAAAGTATATCAATATGTCGCACACGAACTACCCGTGCAGTGGTTCGATTATATAACTTAAATAGGGAAATGACAGTTAATTATTCATACTGTTCGTCATGAGGAATTCTGAAGGTGTTGGTGTGTGAGGCGTCCATGATATTGGATATCCACCCATCTGCTGGGCTCACCGCATCAATTATGCCAATGCTATCAGCTGACGAACCCGCCTTAGAGCAAACTGGCTACAGCCCATGCATGCATACCTGCTGAAGCGGGGTGGTCAATACATTTCTTAGTGAAATACAGTGTCCCACGCCGCCATGCTGTGACAAGAGAAGCATACTATTAGCCATTCCATTTCTAATATAAATAAGAATCTGATCATGCACGCGAATACCAGTAAGTAACAAAGGACATTTATTTACCTGTCATTTTAGACGGGAAATCCCCTAGTGAAACAATAAACACCTTTGATACCAAAGATAGTTCAATTTTACTTGAAAAAATGGTTCAAACCTGAAAAGTGAAATTTTGGCGATTTTGATGTCAAATCTGTGATATAAAAATCCAATAATTCTATTATGTCAGTGGTTAAAATAGTAACAATTAATCAATTTGCATCATAAATGTTAGTATTCAATGTATATAAGACAGAATACTAGTAGTTAATTTTGTTCATCAACCACAACTTGCGTTATGATCATTGATGCTTTTGAAATTTAAAAATATGGGTTGGTCTCTTAAGAACGATCGCAATGACACCTTCCAACCGCAGAAACTATCCATCTCTATATAATATACACTATGTGATGTTTTAGCATATGTAAAATGTATTTCAGACAAATCTACCATCTATGCTGGTCTCAAAATGCCATCCAGAAGAGTGCGGATTATACATTTTACTGTCTGGGTAGCTGCATAGCAACGGTTATGATGGACATTATGATAGGAAACAACGTCATAAGTCTGTGTAATTCATCCTATGTCACAAATATACCTAAAATATGCAATTCAAAAGAACTAAAGTTGAATAAAATACTGTACTGCCTCCTTATATGAGCATTTTATACTTTCGGGTAGTTGCCTAGCAACCGTTGCTAAGCAGGGCCAAATCTCGATTGGGTCTATATCTGAAAATGATCAGTAAGGTCCAAGGAACATATGTTGCAAGTTTCATGCTTTTATCATAATTTGTGTAATTCTTACATTTCCATGCACCAATCGCCTGGACTACACAGAAGCATGATATATTGGGGAAATAACTGATTTTGACCCATTTTGGAAAATGGTCACCAAGTTTAAAGGCCTATATATCATGACTGACATGTCGGTTTCAACAATATTGCAGTTCTCCGTGTAGCATATACGCTAATACGCTACAGATTATGTAGGAGCAAAGATAACGTATTCAAAACTGATATGTAAAATCAGTGGGTAGAAAATGTATGACCCGATATGAAAAAAACTAATATTTTGGTGAATGACCTTGACCTTTGTGTATGACCTTGACCTATAGAGATGAAATATCTCATGCCAAAAAGAAAGCCCTCCAAGGGTATCACCCCATAGCAATGCAAAGATAGAGTTACTGCATTAAACGTTCTAGTTGTAAACCATTATAGGCATATTTTGTACACTGGCCAAGAACACCATCCGTTGCCATGGAAACACAAATTTTGCACACTACGCTACACTGCCACAGTGTGCCCCAGCCCTCAGAAAAACTTCAGCTTATAATCTTTGAGAAAAATGTTATAGAATTTGCCCACCTAAATGGTACCATGCTCGGTCCTGGCTCATGGACTACCGTATCAACATACATGGTTGGTGTGTATCTGTATATAAATACAGTGGTTATCACCACACATGGTAGGGTTGTTGCTACTGTTTCCAAAGACCAGGCATGCCAGGTTGGGTGTACGTTTACTGGCTACCTCCAGACAATTCATGTATACTCTCCCCCTTGCTGTACATGATCTATATTGATGATCTGATACATGCACTCGAAGCTACAAACTTTGGTTTCCGTCTTCTCTCCACGAATTGTTCAGCGCCGACACAAGCTGACGACATGACGTTGCTATCACTTTCCAGTTACGGCCTCCAGCGTCTATGTGATATATGTTCTATGCATAGTCAAAAGTGGCGTTTTATTTATAACCCTAACAAATGTAAGGTAATCGTATTCAATGAAACACACAGGAAAATGACACTTTAGACAGATGCTGGAGACTGGGCGCTGGAAACGTATCAGAAACATACGAAATAACTCATTTAGGTATTCATGTTAGAAAACAAAACTTTGTGAAAGAGCTTTCTGAGAGAGCTGTTGACAAAATTAGATCAACATTTTCCTCCTTAGCAATGCTGGCCTGTATGCTGGGGGAATAACCCCGACAAGCTGTGCAATCATCTACAAGACGATCGTTTTACCAAAATGTCTATATGGCTCAGAATTTATATGTGGCATGTCCGTTTCGGATGCATGTGCTCTGGAAAAGAGCCATCGTTTCTGTCTCAAACGTATACAGAACGTTCCTGTCAGAACGCGGACGGACATAGTTCAAGGTCTCATGGGCATAGGCCCAATCTCCTCGTTCATTGATGCCCGTAAACTTAGCCTCTTTGGAAGCCTTTGTCGCCTCTCGCCATCGAAGGCTTGCAAAGAGATTTTTCACTTGCACTTGTCACATGACATTCCAAACAAGAGCTCGTTCTTTGCAGATATTGAAGACAAATTGAGTTATTACAACTTAAGCCAATATTTAGAAAGCTTTTCGGAGAAAGGTTTGTTCCCTGCAAAATTGAAATGGAATCGCCTAGTCAAAACCGAATCAATAACCGACGCGCGCATAACTGGGAACAAAGTATTACAACTGATCCGTCTTTCGATAGATTTTGCCAAATTCAAACTCATTTTAAAATGTCTCATCTTTGGCGCTCCTGCGGCTTGTATTCAGATAACAAAATCGCATTTTATTCTGTTGCTCAGTTGATCGCTGCAACAGCGATACCAAAGGCAGACGTCTGTGTGATATGCAACATGAACTATGACGATCAAATTAAACATGTTATTATTCACAGGGGCCATCCCACTCTTTGCTATTCTCGAAATAATATGTGGTACGAGTTGATCGACAACTTTGGCATTTTGTTTTATCTATGTTTTTGGTATGTGATAAGCTATGCCAATTACAAATAGCAGAAATGAAAAAGATTCTATAATTACAATCATGGGTATATAATATATGATCTTGAGCGCGTTACCATTTCTGACTGGTTTTCTTGTTATGATGGGTCGAGCACAGGTACGTGTCCTAAGGAGAATTGGAGACGTCACCACCATCATGTACTAAATGCTCAACGCTTAACATGTCATGAAATAACATTTGTACGTGTGCACACTGCACGAGAAGAGCTTGAGATTAAATTATATCATTATGTAGCATATTCTATTCCTGAATACCACCGGGAAGAGGAAGCTTCAAAAGCGACCACTGCATATCTCTCATCCGATCGAGAGAAAAACTTCTACTGTATTATTACATGCCGATAGCAGCATTTGCTTGTTTTGAGGCAGACCATATACTCATTTTATAGCATAGAAGTCAGGAGCTATTGGATTTACTATCCAGCAACGCACAAAGTGTCGAGAAAGGACATGATGATATTCTATCGCTTGGCGATTCTTCTATGGTGCATTGTATATTTTATGACACGAATTATAAACATAAATGCATACGTGTTGCTTCTATCGAGCACTCGACTATTTGAGTTTTAATTTACATTGTACATCCAGATTATTTAAGAAATAACTGTTATTTAGGTTATGCGGTTATAACCCAAAAGTAGCGAGTTATAGAATTTGTCTTAAAACTTTTCGGTTATAACTAATATCATTAATCAAAATAACAGTTATTCTTATAATTGAATCCCAGTATTGGTCAAAAACTTCTAGGGGACACTAATTAAATTAATTATGATTTATTGACGGCTGATAAGACCCACAAGAGCTGGAGTAACATAAATAAAAACATAATAACAAAACAAACTATACAAATGATGAGAATGGACACATTGACATCATGTACATGATACATATCAAATTAAGTCTAATTCATGCAAACATCAAATAAATGAGTAAATAACAACTAAATGCAGTGGCATTATTGATACATGATCAATTATCTTCTATGAAATTAATGAATTAATTTAATTATGATGGTATATACTCAAACAAGGTTGGGATGGGTGTGTGAATCTCTTGGCTTTAAAGCCAGTCACTCCCGAGTCAATTCTTATGTTCTAGCTCTTAGGAAATCAAATCAATTAATATCTCTCTTAAACATGACTCTGATTTGAGAGGTTAAAAAATTAATTGAGAACAGTTGACAATTAATACATGTTGGCAATGCTATATATATGTATGCACAATATGATGTCATTTTATTAAGCATAGTGTATATTGGGAAAAGTTCAGATAGACCAGAAAAGGTGGGCGGTGAAACAATTATTTTAAGTTCGTACATGTCTAACAAATTCGCAGAGCAGAGTAAGGTTACTATGTTTCATTATTTCATAAGTTGTTTTTACATGTAAAGAGGCTATGGCCATTCGTTAAATCAGAAGTTAGAAATCGTCTTCTAAAAGATTCATACCAAGTG
Organism: Siphonodentalium dalli; assembly: GCA_032622095.1. Lineage (NCBI taxonomy): Eukaryota > Metazoa > Mollusca > Scaphopoda > Gadilida > Siphonodentaliidae > Siphonodentalium > Siphonodentalium dalli. The sequence continues at coordinate 92,974,113 of CP136062.1, read as the reverse complement.
CATCTCATTAAATAGCATCACTAGCCTCGGTATTGCATATTGTGCGATATCTCTTAGATTTATCGATATTCTCACAAGAACCAGTCTCGATGGGTAGTCGATGGTATCAGCATCTACACCTGGCTAATGCAACTACATCGTTTTTGTTAGAGTTTACAGATAACTCTCAACAGCGAACTCAGATTTGGAAATTCTTTAAAATGTATATATACAAAACAGTAGTAATTTGTTCATGCCTCCCATGTCTACCATAATTGCCCAATATGAGATCATTCGGATATTAATTTCAATTCGAATGGTGTGTATACTCCCTTTTCATCGTAGCCCATTGGATATGGAGTGCTTGATTTTAAACGAAGGCGAACGTTGGTGGATTTTTTTTTGTAAAACATGGCATTTTCAAAGTGATACCCAGATCATTTTCGTTGTACTTAGTGTATCATTTGACCGACCATGCAGAAAGGTGCACGGTTCGATGCCCATCTCGGATCTCGGCCCGGTTTCGGAATACTTCGAGAGTATATTCGGGGGAGACACTATACAGCGACCCTTAATTGACAAACAAGGGGCGGGGGAGCTCATACATATTGTGCATTTGTTCTGTAAACATACATTAAAGTACCATCGCTGTGAAAATTCTTTCCGAAATATGTCATATACCATGCAATCGAATCTCTCGAACTCAAGTTGTCCCAAGATGGTCGTTATGTTTGCTTAATGGTTGCTTTCAAGAGTGGCTTTATTGTCTGTTGACTGTTATTACGACCAATATAGCCGGCTTAATTAGACACCCATTGCAAGAGGTAGTATCTTTAGGAAATGTTCATGCTGGGAATATCGACATATGGTAGAAGCCATCAAATACACATCGAGTTCGATCAATACAAATCAAGGTCAAACTAATCAAGGATTGCGTTGAGATTGGCCACACAACTCGAAAGATCAACGCGGTTCTAATCCTGTCTCGACATTATGAGAGGTTTGCCATCGATGATCGATATATATGCTTGAATAAAAATAAAAAGTACAAAACCGTCATATGGAAGAGTTCACAGACGGCTGAAAATGGTAGTCATGGGTCTTGTTTGCATTTTCAGGGATAAACAACTTTTATGACATTTTATGACAAGCATGATATTCTAGTAATAACTACATGGCACCCGTGATATTCTCAACCCTTTCGCGACCATGTGGTTTGTGGCCCAAAACGACCGAAGATACAGTTGTACTGTTAGTCGTACCAGGCCAAGCTTAGATATATGTCACACTGAGAATGTCAAATTTCTGAGTATGGTCACGATACTATTTTTGGTAGATCATTATTTAACTTGATACAATGACATTTCCTGTAATTACCCACCCTTTACAGTCCGGAAAGTTAACGTGCCCCCTCTCCAAACAGCAACAATCGGCAAAACTCAGATCACATGGTATTTTCATGGGCCAAAACTGGGTACTTGTTTCGCGGGGGGGGGGGGGGGTATTGAAAACATGTGCATACACACCAACTCCTGACCAACGTTTTGGGACTAACCGCCTCCCCCATATATATATATATATATATATATATATATATATATATATATAAATCAGAAACAAATTCGTTCCAACAATTGTCTTTCAGCTGTCCCAAAACAGTAATATTGTAGTAACATGATCACAACTCCATAATGCTTTATTCTCTTATCAAAATAACATGATATTAAGAAATGGAAAGTATATACAAAAGACGCAAAGAAAATCCATTATGTACACAATATACAATAATCTCCCGAATCCCGATTTCCATGGCACCTGCTCATCATCAGAATCATCAGAATCATCATCAATACCACCATCGTCGTCGTTGTTATCACAATCATCAGCATCATCGCCGTCGTCATCATAATCAACACCAGCATCATCGTCACCATCATCTTCAACTACACCTTAATAATCAGTCGTCGATGTCATATAATTTCCATCATCATTCATCATCGTCATTATCATCATCACCACCATCATCATCATCACTATTATTATTATTATTATTATTATCATCGTCGTCTTCTTTTTCGTCACCATCGTCGACGTCATCGCCAGCAGCACATCGCTAAGATGGTATATACCGTCCTCACATCATCCTCATAGTTTTCATTGTAGTCGTCATTGTTTCTCCGTCACAACTTTTCAACATAATTATGTCATTAGATTCATCATCATCAGCATTATCTTTATATATAATACTAGCAGGTTAGCCCGCCACTGGCGGCAATACAACAAAATTATATTTTGTTTTTCAATGAGTTAATTGTGCCTTTTTAATTTACTGGCTTTTTTAATTTTTTTTTTTAATTAATTTTGTAATTTAATCTTTTGTTTTTCAATTTGACCCGATTTGACCTTTAATTGATCATTTTCAAGGTCAAGGTCAGGTCGGGGTCACAATTTAACACGTCCATGACACTTCCCGTAGGTAGCAAGTTTGAGCTCAATCTGTTCGAGTCTATAAAGGACACACACATATATATGATTTGTGGGTACCCGTTTCAAGGTGAAGATCACCTCGGGCGGAAAAACTGACCCTATGACCCCCCCCCCCGTTCCTAGGAAGCCCTAAGTACGTAAGAATCACAAAACACGCTCATGTCTGGATACATACGCTCACGCCCGGACACAGACGTAAGAGTCACATTACACGCATACGCTCTTTATCAACGACACTGCGGATACGAACGCTCTTTAACTATCAACGCGATTAACCCAACAGTGTCGTTTTTTGTGACTGAGAGTGGAGAACGGGTGCTCTGAGCTTTTCCAAAAAACGCCGCGACGACCATTCCCGTGGGTTTTTACCCTTAGATGGGAAGTTTGGGCTCGATCGGTGCAGCCGTTTTCGATTCTATAAAGTACACATATACACACATATATATTTATTTACGTAGTTCTCCAAATATATAGGAGACTAGCAGGTTAGCCCGCCACTGGCGTGGTTGGTCAGAAACATATTGTTTTTTTAATTTAATGTAATTTAATTTTTTTCCAATGAGTTAATTATGCCTTTTCCGGGCGGAAAAACTGACCCGATGAAATTCCCCCCTTCCTAGGAACGACATACATAAGAATCACACAACACGCATTTTTTGTTTTTCAATGAGCTAATTGATGGTATCCGTCCCTAAAAGAGGTATGATTTAACACACAACACGTATTTTTTGTTTTCCAATGAGTTAATTCTGCCTTTTTGATAAAAAATGTAGAGTTACGCCTCTTATATCAATTCTGCCTTTTTAATCGAGATTTCGCGTTTTGCATCCGTATTTCGTACGCATGGGGTAGCCGTTTAGCAACGTCGATGGTAATAAAGAGCGTTCGTCGGTTAACAACTCCGAATATGGTCAATATAAAGATCGTTGATGCCTTAAACCCCGAAGTGGCGTTTGCGGTGATTTTGATGATTGGGAGTGGAGAATTAGTGCTCAGAGCTTGACCAAAATGCGACGTCGACGATCCCCGTGGGTTTTTACCCTTATATACGAAATTTGAGCTCGATCCGCGCAGCCGTTTTCGATTCTATGAAGTACCCACACACACACATAAATATATATATATATATATATATATATATATACACACATATATATATATACGTAGTTCTCAAAATATATAGTAGACTAGCAGGTTAGCCCGCCACTTGCGGCGTTGGTCAGAAACATGTCATTTTTTTGGCTTTTCAACGAGTTAATTGTGCCTTTTTAATCAAGAGAAATTATGGTACCCGTCCCTAAAAGATTTAAGGTACATCGGGTGGAAAGAACTGACCCGAGGCTATTCAAAAACCAAATTTCAAGTCGATAGCTCCACCCGTTTCCGAGATCTCGTCTGCGCATGCGATGCACGGGCGTCGCACGGGCTCGCCAATACGACAACGACGACCACCTGGTCAAACTACACTCACGTACCAAGTTTCGTCCCGATCGGTCGAGGTGTTGGTATCTGATGCAAAAGACGAAATTGTGAGTGTTGGTTTGTAACCGGGATTTCTGAGAAGCATTATGCCTATATCCACACTAACTACCCCCCCCTAAGCCCTGACCTAAGTGTCATACATACTATAACAATGATGTTGTAAGAGTACTATGGCATCCAATAAATCTCCCCGCATAGGAAACCACTCAAAAGTATTGTTCCCGTATATCTCTCTGCAGATGCTAATAACGTTGAATGGTAAACACACGCTCTTTATAGCAATGCGTCAAAAACAAACGCTCATTAAATTATCACTTGATTAACCACCGCAGTGCCGTTTTTTGTGACTGAGATTGGAGAACGGGTGCTCTGAGCTTCTCCAAAACGCGACAATTACGGTGTCCGTGGGTTTTTACAGTTATATACGAAATTTGAGCTCGATCCGACCAGCCTTTTTCCGATTCTATGAAGTACACATATATACACACGTATATATACGGAGTTCTCAAAATATATAGTACTAACAGGTTAGCCCGCCACTGGCGGCATTCGTCCCATGGCTTTGTTTCAGAAACATGACATTTTTGTAATTATTTTGTTTTTATTTATTTTTGTTTTTTATTTTTTAATATGAATTTAATGTTTTTTAAATTTAATATATTTTGTTTCTGAATTGTTTTTTTATTGTTAATTTTTTTTAATTTTAAATTGTTTTAATTAAATTTTAAATTGTTTTAATTAAATTTTTTGTTTCTGGCGGAAAAATTTACCCGTAGAAATCCCCCCTTCCTAGGAACGACAGACAACGCATTCTTTGTTTCGTGAAATCTCTCTACGATAACATTGCATTGAATTGAAATTAAATTTTAAATTGTTTTAATTAATTTTTTTGTTTCTGGCGGAAAAATTTACCCGTAGAAATCACCCCTTCCTAGGAACGACAGACAACGCATTCTTTGTTTCGTGAAATCTCTCTACGATAACATTGCATTGAATTTAAAACAAACGCTTCCCGTCGGGAAATCTGTCTGCATAATATTTCGAGTCTGCCGTACCCGTCGTGAAATCTCGTAGAAATCCCCCCTTCCTAGGAACGACAGACAACGCATTCTTTGTTTCGTGAAATCTCTCTACGATAACATTGCATTGAATTTAAAACAAACGCTTCCCGTCGGGAAATCTGTCTGCATAATATTTCGAGTCTGCCGTACCCGTCGTAATGTCGTGAAATCTCTCTGCATAATAGATAACATTGCATGGAATCTGTTGTTGGCATTCAGGGCTTCGGGTCGTTGTTGTTGGCATCACGGCTCCCCGAAAACTCTCACATTGCCGAAAACGTGTATTTAGTAATATCGTTGTTGTTGATATTTACGGCTTGGGGGCTATTTTCTCGCCAACAATGTCGTTGGCGTTCACGGTTTGGGGCAGTGTGTATAGCTGCGTGAGTTAGCAGGAATCGAGGGGTGTAAGTTTAGAGCTTGTTTATATGAATATTTCGGAAATAGACTAAGATTTTCAGCCGTAACAAAAAATGTATACATCAGAAAATGTTAATTCTATATTTTGCGAGGTATTAGCAAGTTTTGGCTCAACGGGTTTAGCAGTTTGAAGTGAATATGGATATAAAAATATACATATACAGATATAAAACAAAATGTAGAGTTACTCCTCTTGGATCGCGAATATCAATCGAAGTGCCGATTGCGGTGAATTTGATGATTGGGAAGGGAGAGACGGTGCTCTGAGCTTCTCAAAAAGGCGACCACGGTCGTGTCCTTGGTATTTTACACTTACATAGGAAGTTTGAGCTCAATCTGTACACGCGTTTTGGATTCTATGAAGTACCTACACATATATATATACGAAGTCTCAAAATATATAGTACTAGCAGGGTAGCCCGAAACATGACATTTTTTGTTTTTCAATGAGTTAATTGTGACATTTGTTTATATTTTTTTTTAATTTTTAGCTCCACGCGTTTCAATAAGAAAAAATTGTACCCGGTAGCTCCACCCGTTTCCGAGATCTGGTCTGCGCATGCGCGAAGCTGGCGTCGCACGGGCTCGGCGACCCGATCAAATTTGTACCCGGCCCAAGATACATTCACATAGCAAATTTCAAGTCGATAGCTCCACCCGTTTCCGAGATCTCGTCTGCGCATGCGCTGCACGGGCGTCGCATGGGCTCGGCGACCCGATAAAATTTGTACCCGGTGCAAGATACATTCACATAGCAAATTTCAGGTCGATAGCTCCACCCGTTTCCGAGATCTGCCTTTCTGCATAATATTTCGAGCGATAACATTGCATTGAAATGTCAGACTCCCATCGTGAACCTCAACACGAAGTAAACACGTGTTTCGAGCGATAACATTGCATTGAAATGACTCCCATCGTGAACCTCAAGACGACGTAAAACACGTGTTGCGTTCTAGGAAATGCACTCAATGCAGATGCTAATAACGTTGACTTCGTATATATATATATAATGACGTTACTAACCCCGGCCGTGCCGTTTGAGCTGATTTTTATGACTGGGAGTGGAGTACGGGTGCTCGGAGCTTCTGGAAAACGCGTGGACGACATCGTACGTGGTATTTTACCTTTAGATAGGAAGTTTGAGCTCAATCTGTCCAGCCGTTCCCGTCCTAATGTACTATTTCGAGCGATAACAATTGTCAGACTCCCATCGTGAACCTCAACACGAAGTAAACACGTGTTTCGAGCGATAACATTGCATTGAAGTCAGACTCCCATCGTGGACCCCCAAGACGACGTAAACACGTGTTTGTTCCGGTATAACTTTGGAGACTCTGACTTCATATATATATATAATGACGTTATTAACCCCGGCCGTGCCGTTTGAGCTGATTTCGATGACTGGGAGTGGATAAAGGGTGCTCAGAGCTTCTCGAAAACACGATTACGGCGGTGTCGGTGTGATTTTACACTTACATACGAAATTTGATCTCAATCTGTACACGCGTTTTGGATTCTATGAAGTACACACACACGGAAGTCTCAAAATATATAGTACTAGCAGGGTAGCCCGCCACCGGCGGCTTGTCCGAAACATTGTTTATATATATATATTTTTTTTTTAGCTCCACGCGTTTCAATAAGAAAAAATTGTACCCGGTAGCTCCACCCGTTTCCGAGATCTGGTCTGCGCATGCGCGAAGCTGGCTTCGCACGGGCTCGGCGACCCGATCAAATTTGTACCCGGCCCAAGATACATTCACATAGCAAATTTCAAGTCGATAGCTCCACCCGTTTCCGATATCTCGTCTGCGCATGCGCTGCACGGGCGTCGCATGGGCTCGGCGACCCGATAAAATTTGTACCCGGCGCAAGATACATTCACATTGCAATTTTCAAGTCGATAGCTCCACCCGTTTCCGAGATCTGCCTTTTTAATCGAGATAAATGCATTTCGTACCCGTCCTAATGTACTATTTCGAGCGATAACAACTGTCAGACTCCCATCGTGAACCTCAACACGAAGTAAACACGTGTTTCGAGCGATAACATTGCATTGAAGTCAGACTCCCATCGTGGACCCCCAAGACGACGTAAACACGTGTTTGTTCCCGTATAACTCTGGAGACTCTGACTTCATATATATATATAATGACGTTATTAACCCCGGCCGTGCCGTTTGAGCTGATTTTAATGACTGGGAGTGGAGTACGGGTGCTCGGAGCTTCTGGAAAACGCGTGGACGACATCGTACGTGAGATTTTACCTCTAGATGGGAAGTTTGAGCTCAATCTGTCCAGCCGTTGTACTATTTCGAGCGATAACAATTGTCAGACTCCCATCGTGAACCTCAACACGAAGTAAACACGTGTTTCGAGCGATAACATTGCATTGAAGTCAGACTCCCATCGTGGACCCCCAAGACGACGTAAACACGTGTTTGTTCCGGTATAACTCTGGAGACTCTGACTTCATATATATATATAATGACGTTATTAACCCCGGCCGTGCCGTTTGAGCTGATTTTGATGAATGGGAGTGGAGAACGGGTGCTCTGAGCTTTTCTAAACCGCGACCACGGTCGTGTCGGTGGGATTTGACACTTACATAGGAAGTTTGAGCTCAATCTTTACACGCGTTTTGGATTCTATGAAGTACACACACACACACACACACACATATATACGAAGTCTCAAAATATATAGTATAGATAGATAGATAGGTAGACTAGCAGGTTAGCCCGCCACTGGCGTGGTTGGTCAGAAACATGACAATTTTAATTTTGGAATTTAAATTATTTGTTTGTTTTTTTTAATGAATTTTTGGTTTTTCAATATTTTACCCGATTTGACATTGAATTGATCATTTTCAAGGTCAAGTCGGGGTCACAATTTAACCCGTTCATGACACTTCCAGTAGGTAGCAAGTGTGAGCGCAATCGGTTCGAGTCTATAAAGGACACATGCACACATATATATATAATTTGTGGTACCCGTTTCGAGGTGAAAATCACCTAGGGCGAAAAAACTGACCCGATCCGCGTTCATAGGAAGCCCTAAGTACGTAAGAATCACACAACACGCATATATATAATTTGTGGGTAACCGCTTCAAGGTAAACATCACCTAGGGCGGAAAAACTGACCCGATCCACGTTCCTAGGAAGCCCTGAGTATGTAAGAATCCCACAACACGCTCATGTCTGTATAATGACGCAATGTAGACAGTGCCGTTCGCGGTGATTTTGATGATTGGGAGTGGAGAAATGGTGCTCAGAGCTTCTCCAAAACGCGACAACTACGGTGTCCGTGGGTCGAGCATGCGGAGAGCACTCAAAATATTGTTCCCGTATATCTCTGCGTTGCGTTGAATTGCAAACAAACGCTCTTTTTATAGCGACGCGTCATATACAACGCTCATTAAATTATCACTTGATTAACCACCGCAGTACCGTTCGCGGTGATTTTGATGATTGGGAGTGGAGAAAGGGTGCTCATAGCTTCTCTACCACGGTGTCCGTGGGATTTTACCCTTATATACGAAATTTGAGCTCGATCCGACCAGCCTTTTTCGATTCTATGAAGTACACATATACACACATACATATATATATATATATATATATATATATATATATATATATATATATATACGGAAGTCTCAAATTATATAGTAGATAGACAAGCAGGTTAGCCCACCACTGGCGGCAATCGTCAGAAACATGACAATTTTTTTAATTAATTTTTATAATTGATTTTTTAATTAAATTTTTAATGAGTTAATTGTGTCTTTTTTATTTACTGGCTTTTTTAATTAATTTTTTTAATTAATTTTTTTGTTTTTCAATGAGTTAATTGTGCCTTTTTATTCCACACCCATCGACGTGAAGCACATGTATTCAACGTAATCCCAGCCATTGAATACATATTAGTGTATACCTCTAGTGGAATACAAGCCGGAACTATTCTTGTTGACGTTGTCGCCAAGAAAGATGACGTACATTTATACGTCGATCATCCGCTTCCGGTGATCCCCCCATACTTACTGGTTATTTGTCAGACTTAAATCTCAATAAAGGTAGCTATAGTAAAAATGAAGGTGACATTCATGGATTGAACTTATCTGACTGAACGGTGTAGAATAAATACAGAACACAACTTGCATCATAATCTCGAATCTTTTATCGAACTCTTTGCGGACGGCGCATAGTTACATTTCGCTCGAGCTACGCTCTCGCGATATATATCCTTGCGCCATCCCCAACTCATTTGATAAAAGAGTCTCGATTAAGATGCGCGTTGTGTTCTGTCTATTTAATTTTTTGATTTAATTTTTTGTTTTTCAATTTGACCCGATTTGACCTTGAATTGATCATTTTCAAGGTCAAGGTCTGGTCGGGGTAACAATTTAACCCGTCCATGACACTTCCCATAGGTATATATATAGTAGACTAGCACGTTAGCCCGCCATTGGCGTGGTTCGTCTCATGGCTTTGTTCGAAAAAGCAATTGCAACAGCTTCCGAGACACGTATGCTGCACCTAGGTGTAAAATTTCGTCGAAATCCGCCAGTTTTACCCGATTTGACCTTGAATTGATAATTGTCAAGGTCAGGTCGGAGTCACAATTTAACCCGTCCATGAGACTTCCCGCACAAAAGTACCCCTAGGTAGCAAGTTTGAGCTCAATCGGTTCGACACACACACATATATATCATTTGTGGGTACCCGTTTCAAGGTGAAGATCACATCGGGCGGAAAAACTAACCCGATCCCCGTTCCTAGGAAGCCATAAGTACGTAAGAATCACACAACACGCTCATGTCTGGATACAGTCACGCTGACGTGCCCAGACGTAAGAATCACATTAGACGCATACGCTCTTTATCAACGACACTGCGGATACGAACGCTCTTTAACCATCAACGCGATTAATCCCACGGTGCCGTTTTTTGTGACTGAGAGTGGAGAACGGGTGCTGGGAGCTTCTCCAAAACGCCGCGACGACCATTCCCGTGAATTTTTACCCTTATACACATATATATATACGGAGTTATCAAAATATATAGTAGACAACACTAATAACCGAAACAACAACACCAACAACACCGATAACGCCGGTAAAATAATAACTTGCATCCAGTTTAAGGTTTTCAGTGGGGTGAATGAGCAGTCAGAGAAGAGAAGTTACATCTTTCAAATTTAGTATGTTGTCTATAGGACCCCGTGTAGAATATCAATAGTTGTTTTTTTCTATAACTGTATATTTCCCAAGCATGAGGCGACTTCTTGACCCTTCTGAACATTCACATTCTATTAAGTATAGTACAATTCATCTCAAAGGTTTCGTTTTTTACCCAGGGGGGCACAATCTACAAAATATATTTTCTCTATTGGAAAGCATTGGTTGCAAGTAGGAAATTAACAGAGAGATATTATATTTTTTGTTGTGTCCAAACTACTATCCAAGTATGTTTAAAATTTAATGTCATGTTTGAAAATTGTATAGGTGTTAAAAATTGCCTCGGCTAGGGTTTCAATATCAGATAACAAAACATTTCAATTGTACTTGAAATATGGTACTAATTATGCTTCTAAGCATGGAATAGTTTACATGTTCCAGAGATGGATATGTCCACACTTTGTTAGAATGTCCTTTAGTCGGTCAGGACGAGTCGACGCAGAGAAGGTATAGCGAGACTTGAATACCAATATCTGACAAGTATACAGTGTGTTGATAACCAATTTATCTTACAATTCATTCAACAGAATATCGAATAAAACGGAACATTGGGGTGGGATCGAACTATATGTCGTTTCGCGGATGAACTATAGCACACCACACAGTTGACGTTGTCATGCGTCACTGCGAAGTATATACGCCATCAACAGCTCTGAATGTCACATGTGTGCTTACCCGTTGAATAAAAGCATTATCTTGAGACCCTGTTTCCGAGATTGGAGTTTACGTCTCGCTTCCTTCTCTGGGTCGCAATCGACTCGTCCTGTCGAACTCTTCGATATAAGGCAGCATAGAACACAGCTCTGTCGGAATATATGGATCTCGGAAACCCAAAATGCATGGCGCATGTGGTGGTGATAACCTATATATATGTACATGGATACGTGTACTTCCGTCTTTACTGCGGAACGTATGATAATCCAATGTGTCAGTTTATTTCTCATAAACCTATATACACATAACATATGTGTGGAAATAAAAATAGTTAAATATATCCTATAATATATTATTTGCATTTTAAAGGAGGTGACGGGAAATGATGATTCGTCGCAAGCCTCGACTTGGCCACACACACTGGAGAAGGTGTCGATAGCCCTCAGCGCTGTGTGCAATCCGCTGGTGTATTCTCTTCTTAGTCTGGACTTCAGAGCAAAGGTCAAGAAGTTGCGATATCGGGTGTTTCCAAGCGAGAAAGGCGGCAACGGTGTACCAAACGAAACGACGATGGCAACCGAAACAAAGGCATGATTACAACCGACAGCCGCGGCGTGACCGTGTCCTGGTCCAAGTTGAATTGATTATCGTTCTAATCACCAGAGTGAACAGTTACGAAAAGATACCACAATCATACTTGTGGACCACGACATTACGTTGCAATGATACAGTTGCATCTACGTTTGGCGGTTTAGTATAATCAGCTAGATTATATATATTGGCCACAATTAGGAACCGCGCCGGACATATAGTTTATACGTATAGTTTGAATAAGAATGTTTGGCATGGATAAGAATACACGATAGATTCCACAGATTCAGATGTTTATTACGCCTTTCGTCGCATTTGACATAACAGGCGATTCAATTTCAAACAGTGTACATATTACATAATATAAATGTGAGGTAACATAATATACATACACAATATAGGTTGGAGTTATTAGTGTACTACATGTACATGGTATATTGATTGAGGGTATACTATCTTATAATGTGATAATGTTATCTTATAATTATTGGGGGTATATAATGTATGTGGGGCGATTCCCTGTACATGTGTTGTATGAGGGTGGGCATTTGTTGTTGTTGTTGTTTTGTTGTTTTGTTTTTGTTTTTCATTGAGCCTCAGGAGTGGATCATTAGTGTTTGGGCCTTTTTTAGATATATTGATAGATTTACTATGATCTTTCTGTTATTTGTATCGAAGAGGTCATATAATTTAATTGTGTTCGGTCGGTTGCGATAGTAGGCTTTCAAATATTTAGTTCTGAGGGCAGTTAACCGAGGGCAGTTCATAACAAGGTGGTATTCATCGCCGAGTTCATCCATACAAAGAGTGCATCTTCGTTCTGAGTATGGGGTGTTTGTCCAAGAACCAGTTTCCACCGGAAGTCGGTGGTTTCTGGTTCTGAATCTCAGTAGTGGCAGGACGATATTGTTATCATCGAGAGATAGATATCGTGGTCTGCCGAAATTTGGCTTTATGCATCTATAAAATGCATATTTATTTGATTTTTCCATAGATGCTCGCCAGTCTGATATATAGATGTCCATAGTTCTGGTTTTTATGGCATTGGCAAACATTTTTGTGCTACTAACTGTTTGGTTTCTCCACGTATATGACATGCCCAGTTTATTCAGTTCAGTATTTACAAATTCTAGCCAAGGGATTTTCACATTTTCTAGAATGCGTACATTCATCATTATATTGTAAAGCATAAATGGGAGTCGGGTGCTTTCCATCGTGATTATTCTGCTCCAGAACATTAATAATTTAGTTTTTATTGTCAGAGAAATTGGTTTAATTCCCAGCTCCCCGTAAATGAACACTTCCGGTGTGGTCTTGTTTAGGTTAAATATGAATCTCAAGAACCATGTTTCTAGTTTCCGGAAGCACTCTAAGTTTTCAAAGCCCCATATCTCGGCTCCATATGTCATAATCGGCACGATTGATTTTTCATAGATATCTAGAATCGTTTCGACGGACAGTTTGTTACTTCGCGAGGTGTTAATCAAAGCATACATTGCCTTCTTGACATTACTGCACCGTGACACAATCTTAATTTCAATGACGCATCCCCAATTTCCGTGGGATTGACCGGATATTGTCCATTCATGTTGCTCCATCCATTGTTCCCATCGCTCGGCCTCCTATGCATGTGTTATATAAAGTTACGTAGCTGAGTTACACGGAGCAGTGACCGGACCAGCTGAGTCATAAATGAGACTACCTTCATCGTCGTTTTTTATCAATGTCGGAATCGAGAACTGAAACTGAATAACGACGCCGAGTAAAAAGATCGATGGCTATATACAGTGTACATGTCTTTCCGAAAGTCTACTTGTGTCGGGAAATGAATTGACCTCCAACACTAGCTTGAAATAACATTAGCACGCAAAGCGAAGAAATTATTCGTATTAATTTTAGACTTACAGATATATGTGCTTAGTCCACTACATCAAAATGATACTATACTATTCCACCTCCTGACATCGTTGTGATTATGATGAAGATGGTGACCATGCCGACGTTGATGATGATTATGATGACGACCACGGTGGTGATGATAATGAAGATGGTGATGATTATGACGATGAAGATGGTGATAATTATAATGATGATGATACTAATAATAATAATAATATGATGATGATGATGATGATGATGATGATTATGACGGTGAAGATGGTGATGATGATGACAATGATGATGATAATGATAATATGATGATGATGATGATGACAATGGTGACGATGATGAGAACGATGGTGGTGATGCTCGGGATGCAGCTCTGTATATTTTGTACATACATGATTTCTTCATTCTGTTCACCTTTTGTATATAATTTCGTTTTCTCAATATCCATTCATGTCAAATTGGATCAGCAATTAACATCTCAACTAAAATAAAAATGTAAATATATGTATTTAGTTCTTTATTCGTCCCGAATAAATTACGGATAGACAAACGTGAATGATTCCAATGAGAGTCTCTACATATTATATTGATGAAGGTGTCATTGCCACTGCATGTGGTTCAAGTTGAAAATGGAATAATGTGGAAAATGTTATGCAATGCAGTTAAAGATTGGACGAAGAGAAAGGAAAGTTAAAAAGGTATAGTAAAATATTGAAGGGATTGAATTGGTGATGCAAAAACAATTATGCTGTCAATTAATGATGTGTTGCAATATTATGTCAGTCGAGGGGCATTTCATTTTTATTTGATATCAATTATATTTTTAACTTCTGGTATCGGATCATGCAGGGATATGGCATTAGAGTGTGTCGAAGGAAATTGTTGGACAACGCCGCCCATACATGACAAAAGCCCAAACGTGACTTTGTCAAGTTGAGCTAATAATGCAGCCGCCATGTTTTGTACTGTTTGACCGTGCGCATTATCTAACATATCCCTCTCTGTCCTCAATAGCTTGTGGTATTGTATTCAGATATTACCAGCTGTTGTAAGCGCATATGCCCTACCTGCTATATATATATATAGCTAACACTTAGACGCTTCTAACAAGATATTACATAATACAGTTCGAAGAACACAATTATATGACACCAATCGGCGGATTTAATTTGGTGTACCAAATGAAATCATTAGTATGACTCAATCGTTACAAGAAAATTCACACAACAATTTATAAGTGATACGTCGAAAACGACCAGAAAAGCCCATACAGTTATTACTTCAGAACGTTCTTTATTACCCCAGCGCCTTTGTATGACTGGAGCATGGATGCTCTGCATAAGAGACGATCGTTGGATTTTTGCTAGGATGACAACAATTCACAACATGTTAAAACTTCCTATTTCCAAAGTCAAAAACTGGTCACCAAAACCTCATAATAATGGGTTCATTGGTAGAAGAATAGGAGGCTCGTTCGCCCCACTTCTAAAAATAGAATCTTTGGGGTCTAAAATTGGTTGTACTAAAATATTCCCAAAACTTCCAAAATATCAAAACCCAAAAAAAAATTCAAAACTTCCAAAATTTATTTGTTCCAAAAAATTTCAAAAACCCAAAACTTCCAAAAAATTTCAAAATCCCCAAATTTAAAAAAAAGAAAAAATTTCAAAACCCCCCAAAATTATTTCTCTAAAAAAAAAGTTTAAATAAAAAATTTATAACGAGTTTTCGGTTTCTGATAATCTCGATATTAAAATGTCGAATGTTAAATTATTTGCGTGTAATATCTTTCGTTATTTTTTTTGTTCAACCAATGTTTCAATGTATTTATTAATCGATGTTTAGAAATAGCTTTATTGGACATTGTGACCATCGGTATGAATGCATACATTCCAGTGTTAATCGGACGCAGTTCATACATATATAATTGTCATACCTGAAAATAGACACCATTACTCTTACATAAATAATAAAGAGCGTTTATTCTTTACACTCTCTATCCCAGATGAAGTTATTGAGTATATGACAGGTGTGTATTATCGTGAATTATTGGAAGTATTGAGATGTACTATCTTGAATCACGAGCGGACAACCCCCCAGAATGAATTGTCATATTCGATGTACACGTAATCACACACGACATTGTGGGTAACAATGTGTCTTTCACACCTTGCTTTACCAAATGAATCCTATTATATCCCGTTCACAGTTATATGCTATTCAGAAAACATATCGATTTAATGTCTGAGCAGAATTAGTTGTTTAACGGGTTAGTATCAATTAAGGTTGATAAACTGTGTCATTGTTAGCATTAACACGATAATTAGTTATCCAAAACATGCATACATAATACGTCCAGGTCACTCAATGATAGAAATTGCATCGGTGTCATTGTTATAACAACATTACGTAATAACCCCTTATCATTCCATTCACACTTACGTTCATTTTGTATACCAAAAACTCCAGTTAGCACCGATGATGTAACATTATATCACTGTTATTGTATCAATTGATAGGTTCAGACAAGTTCGATGTTTAGAAAAGAAAAGTTACCTATAATTCTGCTGTGGTTAAGCAGTCCATTATTTAGGGCATACCTGTATGTAGGCCTATCAGTGGATGAATAGTCTGCCGGAGAAGTACTGTGTAGACAGGTCTTGTCGGTAAGAGAGTCAGACGAGAAGTGAAGGCTCGGCTATTAAAACATAGTAATGCGATAGCGAACATCAAACGAGTCTGCGCACGCATATCTGTCAAAAGGATACAATAGCAGTCATTGGTCAAATAACCCCGGTGTCAGCTCAGTACCCAATCGGGGCGAAGCCGAAGGTCAACTCATTTTTTTTGCTCATTATAGTACGTCACTTGGACATTTTATCAGTTTATCACGTGATCACTAAATGTGGCAATCGGGTATCCACCGATGCCTGCAATTTATTATTTATAATAATTGGACTCATTGATCTCACGTAAATAATATTCTTAGTTGTTCCAATAAAATAGTTATCAAATTCGATCACCAATAGATTTGACTGTGTAATATAATGACCTTTAACTTATTTATCGATCTATGTTAGAACATGGTCTTAACAAAAAACTTGACCATAACAAAAATTACCTTACATTTATGCATGAATCTAATTAGACCATACGTAAATATTGTCAGCTTATCGTCTGATGAGCAAATCCGATGTTTATCAAAAATAGTACAACTTCCAGTTGGTAATTACTCTTACGAATGAAGAGCGTTGAACATATACGAAATTACTACACGAATGAACTGAAATTTATATTTTCACATCTTACCAACAACAGATACAGACATAGTCATAGTGTTATACTATCTTACATGTACCCATGCTATGACATCATTCGAAGGGGCAATACACTCAAGGAGTTAAAGTGACACGAAACAAGGGACGTGATGTAATATTGGTGTTTGAATCTTAAAGGAACACAAGACACTCTAAAGGGACACTCATTATGAATGAATGTTAACAATACAAGCGCACGAACGAAGAGCGTTGAACATATACAAAATTACTACACGAATGAATTGAACCTTGAAATTTATATTTCACATCTTACCAACAACAGCTACAGGCATTATCATAGGGTTATACTGTCTTGCATATACACACGCTATGACATCATTAAAGGCGGACAATCCACTCACGGTGTGACAACAGATACAGACATAGGCATAGTGTTATACAGTCTTCTATGTACCAATGCTATGACATAATTAAAGGGGGATAATACACGCACGGTGTGGAATGTTAAAGTGACACGCGGTAAGGGACGTGATGTAATATTGGTGAAACCCCCTCCCCACTTATAGATATATAACGAAGACGAGAATAACATGTTGATGAAGTTTATTGAAATTTAATCATTGTCTGAATCTTCGACCGTTAGATTTACTTCTAAGAGTTTCTTGAATTTTCTCATCGCTTCATCTGCAGCCCATTCATTATTATATCCGTGTTTGGTCAGTTTGACCATTTTCTTCATGATCATGGTATGTATCAGTCTGGAGTAAACTACATACCCACATATAAAAAATAGTGGGTCTGACGACCTTTCGTTCAGTTTTCATTTCCCAAACCCGGGATTCCTTGTAATTACCGCCAATCAAAACTTAGCTCCAAGAAATGTGTGCCCCAATAAAAAACTAGTAACATGTCACGTGCTCTCGGTGTGGAAATTCCGAAGGTGTGGCTAAATGTTGTTAAAATAGTATCCATGACGTCATGTTATACCGGAAGAGAAATTCACAAATCGACAAATAAAGTAGATTGTTGACGAGCGGTCGAAAGTTTAAAATCAAGAATCACCGGAATTTGGATTGCAGGCAACTGTAATTAGGGTACAACTGGCCAATCGTTGGAGCTAATAATACGGCTGTGTAAGGTCGGGAGGGTTTCGGTGGTGTTGGTGGTAGAATTGTGTTGCTCTTCGCTCGTTTTGGCTGCGGTGGTACTACTGCCGGTACTGGGGAACTAATACTAATAATAGATCGTTTTGTTATGTCATTTAACTTTTTTTTAGTTCTGGAGTTGTTTTAGCAAATAGTCCCGACATTCATGTATTTTTGATTCGTGGCCGTTGATTTGTGTTATTTTTTGACAACATGGTCGACAAATCGCCTGGCCAATCTAAAAAATAATTCGTTCTGAGTCCAAGAGATCCACATAAATTGACATTTTTTTATAATTTCAAGAAGATCTGTCTTAGTTATTGTACATATTATTTTGGATCCCGGAAGTTAGCTGTTTCCCTTTATTGTCAGTAAAACAACCGCCGAACGAAAAGTCACAAACCCTGCAACTATTAATTCCGATTCTTAGAATCGGCTTCACAGGGTTGAAGCGGCCATGACGGCACTGGCACGTGACCATGTTTACGCCTGTCAATCACAACTAATTTCAGATTTATATTTAGTGCCGTGTGACGTAATTTGGGGGAAGCCCACTACCGTTCAGAAATGAAAAGTTGATGGGAATGCAATAGACTCAGTATCAGTATGAATCTGAGTGTATGTTTACATAGACTGGGTATGTATGCGTGATGTTTTCAATCGATACTGGTATTCTATTAATCGTCTATAACTTTTGAGAAACAGAGCAAACTCTGTGTCGATGGTATCCTCTTTTCCCGACATGCTCTCATCTCCCGAAATGCTCTCTTCTTCTTTCACATCATTGGTGACGCGTTTCATCATACTTTTGAATGTGTCCATCTCGTTGACACATCGCGCAGCTTTCTTAAGACCGAATACCGTTCTACTACCGACGACATTACCATCTTCTGAATCTGATAGCGTTCCCCGTTCATCTTCATCTGAATCTAGAACCGCTTCGTCAGATTCATCGGTATCTTCTCCGAAGAGAGTTGGTTTTGTCTCGGACATAACTCCGTGTTTAATCTGTTTATGTCTTTGTAGATTGTAGTTCGTCGATAAAATAATGCCACATAAATCACACCCGTGCATTATCGCGAATTATTGGAAGAACCATCACTCTTATAAGTAGCGATAAAAAGAGAGAATAAGGTGTGGTATACAACCGTCGTTCGTCCCGGGGCTAGGGTATAGATATTTGACCGCCGGTGATTCAATTAATGCCAATTTATCAGTATGGTACTCTATGTATTCATTCATGATTTGGCTAATCGTATGACACTGGTCTTTTCATTTTCTTCTTATTATTAGACAAACCTCCAACAGACACTCTCTTGTTGGTTTGTTTGGACGCTTTACGTGTGTTTGTCAACTTATTTGCTGCAACTTCGGCCTTAGCCATTTCAATCGCTTGAGCGATGGGTGTCACCACGTTAATATGTGGTTTTAGAACGTCTTCTTCACTATCACTATTTTTAGTTCTGTCAATAAAGTATCGACCCTGATTATCTGGTATTAACTTCCCATCAACCATATCTCTGAAATGTTTTCTCCACATTTCAAGATCTGTTGGAATATACGGGATCGACATGTTTCTTCAAAATGTACAAGTCACTCTTTTTTCTGCATTTTATTTTAGAAAGTTTATCGCCTCTTATAAAAATCGATTATTGGCCATGAATGCCAAATGCACCATGATAGTTATCGATGTCAATAATGCGTTTCGTTGAGATCTTGATTGAGTATGCACCAATCAATTAACAATGACACAGAATATCACACAAAGTATATTCAAGGGGGTGAGAAAAATGAGCAAATGAGCAAATAAATGAGCAAATGAGCAAATAAATGAGCAAATGAGCAAATAAATGAGCAAATGAGCAAATAAATGAGCAAATGAGCAAAAAAATGAGCAAATGAGCAAATAAATGAGCAAGCAGGATGTTATGTCGCTTCAAAAAACTTTAAAAAATTCAAAAATTTCAAAAACTTCAAAAATTTCAAAAAACTTCCAAAATTTCAAAAACTTCAAAAATAAGACCCCGGCGGCGGCGGCGGCGGCACCGCCGCCGCAGTAAATACCGCAATGCCGCGGCGGCCGCCGCCGCCGCCGCCGCCGCCGGGGTCTTATTTTTGAAGTTTTGGAAGTTTTTTGAAATTTTTGAAATTTTTAAAAATTTTGAAATTTTTGAAGTTTTTGAAATTTTTGAAGTTTTTTGAAGCGACATAACATCCTGCTTGCTCATTTATTTGCTCATTTGCTCATTTTTTTGCTCATTTGCTCATTTATTTGCTCATTTGCTCATTTTTTTGCTCATTTGCTCATTTATTTGCTCATTTGCTCATTTATTTGCTCATTTGCTCATTTATTTGCTCATTTGCTCATTTTTCTCACCCCCTTGAATATACTTTGTGTGATATTCTGTGTCATTGTTAATTGATTGGTGCATACTCAATCAAGATCTCAACGAAACGCATTATTGACATCGATAACTATCATGGTGCATTTGGCATTCATGGCCAATAATCGATTTTTATAAGAGGCGATAAACTTTCTAAAATAAAATGCAGAAAAAAGAGTGACTTGTACATTTTGAAGAAACATGTCGATCCCGTATATTCCAACAGATCTTGAAATGTGGAGAAAACATTTCAGAGATATGGTTGATGGGAAGTTAATACCAGATAATCAGGGTCGATACTTTATTGACAGAACTAAAAATAGTGATAGTGAAGAAGACGTTCTAAACCACATATTAACGTGGTGACACCCATCGCTCAAGCGATTGAAATGGCTAAGGCCGAAGTTGCAGCAAATAAGTTGACAAACACACGTAAAGCGTCCAAACAAACCAACAAGAGAGTGTCTGTTGGAGGTTTGTCTAATAATAAGAAGAAAATGAAAAGACCAGTGTCATACGATTAGCCAAATCATGAATGAATACATAGAGTACCATACTGATAAATTGGCATTAATTGAATCACCGGCGGTCAAATATCTATACCCTAGCCCCGGGACGAACGTACTCTTAGCGCGACGGTTGTATACCACACCTTATTCTCTCTTTTTATCGCTACTTATAAGAGTGATGGTTCTTCCAATAATTCGCGATAATGCACGGGTGTGATTTATGTGGCATTATTTTATCGACGAACTACAATCTACAAAGACATAAACAGATTAAACACGGAGTTATGTCCGAGACAAAACCAACTCTCTTCGGAGAAGATACCGATGAATCTGACGAAGCGGTTCTAGATTCAGATGAAGATGAACGGGGAACGCTATCAGATTCAGAAGATGGTAATGTCGTCGGTAGTAGAACGGTATTCGGTCTTAAGAAAGCTGCGCGATGTGTCAACGAGATGGACACATTCAAAAGTATGATGAAACGCGTCACCAATGATGTGAAAGAAGAAGAGAGCATTTAGGGAGATGAGAGCATGTCGGGAAAAGAGGATACCATCGACACAGAGTTTGCTCTGTTTCTCAAAAGTTATAGACGATTAATAGAATACCAGTATCGATTGAAAACATCACGCATACATACCATGATCATGAAGAAAATGGTCAAACTGACCAAACACGGATATAATAATGAATGGGCTGCAGATGAAGCGATGAGAAAATTCAAGAAACTCTTAGAAGTAAATCTAACGGTCGAAGATTCAGACAATGATTAAATTTCAATAAACTTCATCAACATGTTATTCTCGTCTTCGTTATATATCTATAAGTGGGGAGGGGGTTTCACCAATATTACATCACGTCCCTTACCGCGTGTCACTTTAACATTCCACACCGTGCGTGTATTATCCCCCTTTAATTATGTCATAGCATTGGTACATAGAAGACTGTATAACACTATGCCTATGTCTGTATCTGTTGTCACACCGTGAGTGGATTGTCCGCCTTTAATGATGTCATAGCGTGTGTATATGCAAGACAGTATAACCCTATGATAATGCCTGTAGCTGTTGTTGGTAAGATGTGAAATATAAATTTCAAGGTTCAATTCATTCGTGTAGTAATTTTGTATATGTTCAACGCTCTTCATTCGTGCGCTTGTATTGTTAACATTCATTCATAATGAGTGTCCCTTTAGAGTGTCTTGTGTTCCTTTAAGATTCAAACACCAATATTACATCACGTCCCTTGTTTCGTGTCACTTTAACTCCTTGAGTGTATTGCCCCTTCGAATGATGTCATAGCATGGGTACATGTAAGATAGTATAACACTATGACTATGTCTGTATCTGTTGTTGGTAAGATGTGAAAATATAAATTTCAGTTCATTCGTGTAGTAATTTCGTATATGTTCAACGCTCTTCATTCGTAAGAGTAATTACCAACTGGAAGTTGTACTATTTTTGATAAACATCGGATTTGCTCATCAGACGATAAGCTGACAATATTTACGTATGGTCTAATTAGATTCATGCATAAATGTAAGGTAATTTTTGTTATGGTCAAGTTTTTTGTTAAGACCATGTTCTAACATAGATCGATAAATAAGTTAAAGGTCATTATATTACACAGTCAAATCTATTGGTGATCGACCAATTATTATAAATAATAAATTGCAGGCATCGGTGGATACCCGATTGCCACATTTAGTGATCACGTGATAAACTGATAAAATGTCCAAGTGACGTACTATAATGAGCAAAAAAAATGAGTTGACCTTCGGCTTCGCCCCGATTGGGTACTGAGCTGACACCGGGGATAAATTGACCAATGACTGCTATTGTATCCTTTTGACAGATATGCGTGCGCAGACTCGTTTGATGTTCGCTATCGCATTACTATGTTTTAATAGCCGAGCCTTCACTTCTCGTCTGACTCTCTTACCGACAAGACCTGTCTACACAGTACTTCTCCGGCAGACTATTCATCCACTGATAGGCCTACATACAGGTATGCCCTAAATAATGGACTGCTTAACCACAGCAGAATTATAGGTAACTTTTCTTTTCTAAACATCGAACTTGTCTGAACCTATCAATTGATACAATAACAGTGATATAATGTTACATCATCGGTGCTAACTGGAGTTTTTGGTATACAAAATGAACGTAAGTGTGAATGGAATGATAAGGGGTTATTACGTAATGTTGTTATAACAATGACACCGATGCAATTTCTATCATTGAGTGACCTGGACGTATTATGTATGCATGTTTTGGATAACTAATTATCGTGTTAATGCTAACAATGACACAGTTTATCAACCTTAATTGATACTAACCCGTTAAACAACTAATTCTGCTCAGACATTAAATCGATATGTTTTCTGAATAGGATATAACTGTGAACGGGATATAATAGGATTCATTTGGTAAAGCAAGGTGTGAAAGACACATTGTTACCCACAATGTCGTGTGTGATTACGTGTACATCGAATATGACAATTCATTCTGGGGGGTTGTCCGCTCGTGATTCAAGATAGTACATCTCAATACTTCCAATAATTCACGATAATACACACCTGTCATATACTCAATAACTTCATCTGGGATAGAGAGTGTAAAGAATAAACGCTCTTTATTATTTATGTAAGAGTAATGGTGTCTATTTTCAGGTATGACAATTATATATGTATGAACTGCGTCCGATAAACACTGGAATGTATGCATTCATACCGATGGTCACAATGTCCAATAAAGCTATTTCTAAACATCGATTAATAAATACATTGAAACATTGGTTGAACAAAAAAAATAACGAAAGATATTACACGCAAATAATTTAACATTCGACATTTTAATATCGAGATTATCAGAAACCGAAAACTCGTTATAAATTTTTTATTTAAACTTTTTTTTTAGAGAAATAATTTTGGGGGGTTTTGAAATTTTTTCTTTTTTTGAAATTTGGGGATTTTGAAATTTTTTGGAAGTTTTGGGTTTTTGAAATTTTTTGGAACAAATAAATTTTGGAAGTTTTGAAATTTTTTTTGGGTTTTGATATTTTGAAAGTTTTGGGAATATTTTAGTACAACCAATTTTAGACCCCAAAGATTCTATTTTTAGAAGTGGGGCGAACGAGCCTCCTATTCTTCTATTGGTACGATGTAATTATTTTCTGCTAAAACGTACATATATGTCGGTTTCATTGTGTCATATATACATCGGGAATGTTATCGTTAAACACAAACTTATCAATTCTGGGAAAATTTTAATTTGACCCCTTTCCTTTGGGAATACCAATTGTACACTGCTGTTGATTCAAATGGGAAATTTCTAACAAATGAACTTTTTCACTAAGTTAGTGGACATGTGGGGAATGGGGGGGGGGGGGGGTCTTGTCTGACACCAACTTTGGTCAAGATTTTCAAGTTGTAAAATGTCACAACAAACATATCTTGAAATTGTTGGCTAATACATGTAATATAATAAAAGTATCGAGGCACAATTTTTTTTTTAAACTTCTACAAGCTAATGTTCCCATTGTTTTGATGTTACAACCAGTAATTAATGGGGAAATGTAAATTTACTAACCTAATTAGGGGGTGATAGGTTGGAAAATTCCAAATCGGGAAAACTTGAAGTACCAGATGAACTCGGGGGGGGGTGGTCAACAGGCTGGACATTATATGCACGTTCCTGAATGCATTCGAATGATATTCCCCGTTTTTGGTTTGTAACAAAGTTATAAATTCTGAATTGGTACTTCCATGCGAATATCTGAAGCAAAAGCTATACTGTTGGAAATATATTGTAAACTGTGCATAGCTGCAACATACATGTATGAAGAATATTGCACGAGTAAATTCCTAGCAAACATTGGGGTCTCCAATGTTGAAAACCCCACGCCCCTGAAACATAAATAGTCGCCATAGCCGTTCATGTGTAGTTATGCACCAAATGAGTCAAATATCATTTGATCATGACATTTACGTATATCAAGCAATTTAGGTTTGCAATATACGTGATAAATATAAAGAGCGATCGTTTCACTATTGCGTGGGAAGCTGATACCAGCTGATGAATTTATGTGGTTAGAGGGCTTCCCTTTGGTGTTGTCCAACTTATATGTTCAACTACTACACAATTTGAACCAGTTCAAATTTCATTTGACCTATCCTTCCCCTCGGGCCGAATATTTTTAACTTACGACATATTTTAAAACTGTAGCAAATTTTCAATCTAATAACGCAGTCCTATGGATGCATGAAACTTGTCCAAATGATGGCGACATCAGCCTGAATGGAGAAATATCAGACTTTTGGCCTAAAAACAACTAATCATATCATGTATTGTTGTTTCAGACATGAAATTTTTAACTGTTTAAAAATGTGACGATCGGTCATGGTGAGACGCACCACACACTCCTGTCGCCATGACATTGTCCTCGTATGACATTGGTTTTCTTTGTATACTGCACGACAAAACCGTGTATTATTTTATAAAGTATTTTAAAAACTATTTTTATTGCCATAACGTACAATCAATACATTATTATAATTATCTTACATAATTAATGAGTGTTGAAAATTATTTAGCATTTAATATAACTTTGCTCAATTATGAAAGACGGAATTGTCCCAAATGTCCTTTAAATCTCCCGATTGAATAGATGTTCGGTTTATGACTGGACATGTTGGCTTCTCAATAGGATCTGACCTTACACGTGATATTCAATCATCGGTACAGGAATATATCATCGTTCCATTATCTCAGTCTAATGAGCTTATCCTCATTGATTGGCTGCGTCTGAGTAAGTGTCATGCAGTTCACGAATGGCTTGAGCAGCTCGCATGGATCTCGATCATCGCTAGGCCAAGCAAAGTTGTAGGGTTGTCGAATTATTTGATGGTCTTTCAAGATATCTTTGTCGCGAGATTCACGCAATGGACGTTTTCTTAAACTTGGAATCCATGTTTGCAATGAATGTGCATGCGGAGTCGTGTATTCGTCCAAAATTAACACCTCGACTACGCCCCGGTGAATTATTTTCCCAAATATCAGACAACTCGGGGAATATAATTTTTTCTAAATTATCCGCCAATACTCAAAGACTTCCGGTTTCGATCTGTCCGGACGTAAACAAACCTGTTCCGACTAAATTTGCTTGAAATCACATTATGGACATTTTTTGTGATTTTAAAATGTATGTGGGTTGACCATTGACATTAAAAGGACGTGAACATCGATCGATAGCCAGAAATCGCCACGTCAATAATCTTCTATTGTGAGCACAATCAGGTGTTGTCTATGCAATCTATTCATTGCTCATACATCCCACACTGGTCGTCGGTGCATGCCGAGTCATTGCCCTCACAACGATACACAATCTAAGTGTATTGCGTCTCGTCTGTTAACACTTACTCGCAGCTGTCTTATGTTAACATCTTTATTTCCAAATTGAATGGGATGGTCAAACAGACGACATAAACGAAATGTATTGGTTGTTACATCACCCCCGTGTACGTGGTATCGCCAAACCCGAGGGTATCCCCAAACCAGAGAATTGCGGTTTTGATAAATGAATATATCTTCCCTCAGATGAAGCTATATATCTCCCAGTTAAATGGTGATATTCACTATTCAAAACATAATTTCGCAAAGCGGAGTGTTCCCTCAATGGGATAGCGACCATATCATGCTCTCACCCGATAAATTTAATAGAAATTCCGACTTATTTCCGATTTTATCATAAATAGTAGACACTTTTTGACGTTATATAGGTAGTTCGTTTGAAACATAATTACCAGTCATAGATAGCGGATAATGCGTGTATCAATAGAAAAATAATTGTTTAATTAACCATATAATTGTCTAGTCAGCAGAGCAGTTCGCAAAAAAATACTATATGCGTCCATGTGTGGGTACCCACCATAATTTCGGGTATCAACGCCGCAGATCGATCCTGCGATGAGGTGTCGCCAAACCAGAGCTGGGGTGTCAAAGATGTGAATGATATGCTTCACATTTTGACCGTTTCTGCTTGAAAATATCCCAATTAGCATTCGGACAGGCCGGCTCATGGACCATCTTTAGGGTGGGGGTGCGTGTGCAAGGGTTAAAACGCTTATGTTTGTTTGTGTTTTATGTTCTAAACTCATATTAATAGTATATAGGCTATTCTGTGTTATTCTACATTATAGGCCCGGAACTGTACAACGAATGGAAACAGATTATCACTGATTTACTGTTTCCATTCGTTGTACAGTTCCCGGCCTATAATGTCGAATAACACAGAATATCCTATACTATTAATATGACATTAGCACATAAAACACAAACAAACATACACGTTTGATGCACATGCGCCCCCACCCTAAAGATGATCCGTGTGCCGGCCTGTCCGAATGCTAATTGGGATACTTTCAAGCAGAAACGGTCAAAATGTGAAGCATATCATTCCCATCTTTGACATCCCAGCCCTGGTTTGGCGACATCTCATCGCAGGATCGATCTGCGGAGTTGATACCCGAAATTATGGTGGGTACCCACACTTGGACACATATAGTATTTTTGCGAACCGCTCTGCAGGCTAGACAATATTATGGTTAATTAAACATATATTTTTCTATTGATACAAGCATTATCCGCCATCTATGACTGGTAATTATGTTTCAAACGAACTTCCTAACGTCAAAAAGTGTCTACTATTTATGATAAAATCGGAAACGAGTCTAAATGGTGATATATAGCTTCATCTGAGGGAAGATATGTTCATTTATCAAAACCGCAATTCTCTGGTTTTGTGATACCCTCGGGTTTGACGATACCACGTACACGGGGTGCACATGAGGTCGGAGTCATTCATGGAAGGGAATGAACTGCCGAGAGCAGAGGGTACAACCAATCCCCCCCCCCCCCCCCGAAGTGGGACCAGGTTATCTCCACGAATGACTCCGACCGAATGAGGTAACCAATTTACACACCACTGGAACGCATATACGATAGATAACTAACCCTATTTCAACAACTTTGGCACCACAATTATGCACATTAAGTGTGTGCATTCCAACCGCGGCGACACTGGACTCCATCGCGGTGGCCTCATTGTGGACATATTCGAAAACAATAGACAGCACATTCACGCACACCCTTTACTTGGACCAACATCTCGGTCAAACCGACAATTACCCTGAGAACTTGTTTGTCTGACCCCAGTTATTTTGTCCGTGTCAATGAGATAATATGCCGGCGAAAAAACTTATTACTTTGCTGGCCTCGCATGCTTTTCTATTCCCGATGTCTATTTGATTTGAACATATTTATTGTAACCCACAATATACAATATATATTACACAGATGATATATAACAATGATGATATGTGTTCGGGTACAGAGGATCAGAGCACAAGTTGCCGAACTTATCGGAGCTCCTCTCCCCTGGCATTCAATTGCTAATGAATTTAAGTATCGGAGGTGGTTTTTAATTCAGGTGCATTGTAGAAGTTACTGTTTATGTGTGACTGTTGGAGCGGCTGTGGTCTCGCAGATTGGGGTAAGAGAAACTATAACGAGAGAGAATTCTGATAATTATGAGATTAGGAGAAATTAAGAGAAACGGTCTGTAGATGAGATAAATGATTGTACTGTCTCAAACATGCGCACATTTAGCTTTCCGCTGTAGTGTTGTACACCAAACAGGAGATCTTTTTCGGAGACAATTGTCACGTTGAGTTCATCCAAACGAGCCCACATCCGATTTCTCGCTTCTGCGTACAGAGGACAACTGAAGAATAAATGGTTTGCGTCTTCGCATGAATTTTCAAAAGTACAGTTTGGATGAGCTGAGATGTAGTTTTCATATTTATCAAAGTTTAGGTCACTACAGTTATTTCTAAATCTACAGTGCAAAATATTTAATCTCCTTTGACCTGTATTATAATATGGTGGGGGTTTCAAAGTCAGTTCTTTATTACAGAATGTTCTATACATGTTTAATACTTATGATTTCGTCTTTAGTTGGTTCTGATGAGGGGTCATCAACTTTTTTGTTATCGGTGGGTCGTGTTCGTAAAGTAGATTATGTTTAGTAAAGGGTTTCTAATGGGGTATCGAGATGCTTCAGCGAGAATGCTAGACGTTTCGACACCTGGACGTTTCGGCACCTGGGTTGCCGTTCGGCACCTGGACATTTCGGCACCTGACTTTTCGTCACCTTGGACTTTTCGGCACCTGTTAATTTTCAGACCAACGAAATTATGAGTGAAGACTAAATTATTTTTTTTATTCTTTATTTCAATAAAATGTGATAGACTCCCAAAGCGATTGCACGCACTTCAAATCGGCTCCGGCAAAATTCAAATTAACCAGCTATAGACACAGGCGCAATACGGTCATGAATCGTGGATTCGTTTAACGAAATCATAGTGTCATGTCGCAAACCATGTATAGCATGGGTCAACGTAGCGTATTTCAAGATGCACAATATTTACTCATATATATCGACATGTGGCCGATCTACCAAGGGTCTGATGCTGCGGCGTCGATGTGAATATTATGTTGGTCAATTCAAATTATGATAGCTCTCTGAACAGACAACATTGTCTGTTCGCGATATATAAGAGGGTCATCAATACTGATATTGCTAAGATACTCACATACTGCACGAGGGGGGAGAAGCTTGAAGTCCGGGAACTTCTATCAAGAGTCTGGTGGTGTGGTGTCGATTTGAAAATTCCGTTTGTCGATTCGCTACGTCATATTATGATAGTTCTCTGAACAGATAGCCCTGTCGGTTTCCGATATATAAGAGGGCCCATCAATACCTGATATACTCAAATACACTGCACCCGAGTGAGGAGTTTGAAGTCCAGACACTTATATCAAGGGGCTGTTGATGTCGTGTCGATGTGAGAATCAAATTGGTCGATAGCTCCTACGTCATAACTCTCAAAACAGACCATCCGATCTATTCGCGATATATAAGAGGGACATCAATAACGATATTTAAAAACAAAATGCACCACATAAATAGTGCAGCGGCCGAACGCCCAAAATGGTTGGGTAACCCTACCCACGGTAGAACAAGTTGAAATCAATATATATACCAGGGGCATGACGAACAAGTAAAGTTGATTGGCGTTTGTTGTCTCTTGGCCTGTCGGTATTCATATTGGGAAATTCCGCTGCTGCGCGTTCGATGCTACCAACAGCAAAGACAATATCATATATGAAACGAAAACAAAAAGAAACAAGTGCCGAAACGTCTTCGGTGAAGTGCCGAAACGTCCAAGCACCTGGGCCGAAACAACCAAGTGCCGAAAACCCAGGTGCCGAAACGTCCAGAAAACGAGGTGCCGAATCGTCTAGGTGCCGAAACGTCCTGCACCCTTCATCGACGGTAGTTGGTAATAGATTGGTGAGGTAGGAAGGGACATGATGAGTAATTATTTTGTTCCAGAAAGGCATCCGTCAAATTTCAGGCTTTCAACATTCGAAGCCATATACAGAAGTTGTCCGGGTACGTCCGTGCATTAGATGAGTATGTGAATTGATCAACCATATATTGAGAAGTGGCTGTTTGCGAAGATCACCAGGTGTACATGTTGTTATCCCCATTAGGTCACCAAAGCTGAAAATACGCAGATAGATAGGTCCTTCTGAAAGCTAGTATACGCATCGACCGAATACCTGTCTAGTTTATCGCACAAGATGACACCCATACCCCATATGTAGCATCTGAATTATACCATAAGCTATACCACGAATGAAGCTCGCCAAGAATAAGGATAAGAATTCAAAGCTTTCGAAACAAACACGTGAGCTGGACACCGGCATATATATTGTTTGAAACATTCCGATTAGTGGGACCCTTCTACAAAGAAGTGTAGAAACTGTGTTGTTGTGAGCGAGATAGATTAATCTGACGAAGAGACGGAAACTGGTCCAGATAATGCTGAATGTGGCAAATCAGAATATCCTCAGTTACTGTTGTTTTGATTCTTGGAAGTCATAATTTGACTATTCGGCGCATCTATATACGGTTACGACCAGTATGGGCCCTTTATAGTCAAGAATGGATTTTGAAATGTCATTTCGCGATTGTGGGTTTTCATCCTTCCAAAAGGCTACGACTTATGTTGGAACTAATAGATGTGCTTACATTATTGTACCGTTTCGTCTATACAGATCGATATTATGACAAAAAGTTGAAATTAGTATGTGATAATATCGACTTCTTTTCAATTTCTGGCCGCCAGTTTGGCCGCCATCTTGACTGTGAATATCAATTGCCAAACCCTAATGAATACTTCATATCAATATTCCATTTCAACATGTAATGGTGGGTAGAAATCGCGAAACAATAACGCCCATCGTAAGAAAGTAAAGAAATGTGGACGTGTTTTCAAATTTCGGTCGCCATTTTGGCCGCCATCTTCGATTTGGAAAACCATTTCTTGCATGAAATGTAAGGTAAATACTTCACCTCAGTATTCCAACTCAACTGTAAGCATGGGTGAGGTTGTCTCGACAATAATGCCCAATGATGTGAATATGAGGGAATTTCGGTGATTTTTCAAAATCTGTCCGCAATTGTGGGCGCCATTTTGGATTTGAGGGACTTTTATTTGGATATGGTACAAGGAAAGTTCTTCGCCTAAGTGTTCCCGACTCATAATAGTAAGCAGATGTGGAGTTGTCATGACAATAATGCTCACTGATGTTAAAATCAGCGATTTTCGGTAATTTTTCTATTTCTGGTGGCCATTTTGGCCGCCATCTTGGATTTGGGTGAATATTCCTCAACTCAGGTATAAGAGGAATCCTAGCTCGAGTATCTCCTGCACATACATGTATATATGCATGGGTGTTGTTATGATAGCAATAACATTCATTGATTCGAAACATTACATCGCTTTATTAACGTCGATCGGCTTTGACCTATTATACCGGCATTTGGGAAAACGTGATATCGGACAAAAATATCCCACAATGAAGGTATATTATGGTCCCCATGTGTTCGCCAATGACTCTTCTGTGCGATAAATGTATAACATTACGCCAAGATTTTCCCACAGAGACAAACAAAAGGTGGTGAATGTCAGAAAAATAGCATATTTTCACATTTCGGCGGCCATCTTGGCCGCCATATTGGTTTCTGGTGTCTTAAGAAAAAAAATTAGTGGGGTGAAGTTGAGTCGTGGGGAGGGGGTGCAGAGATCGACCAATATTTCCTAGACTATATAGGCGGTCGAGTTTCCGGAGGAGGCAATCGGGTGCATTATCACAAACAACGTCTCCGTACTCCATTATAGGAAGTACGTAGGTTTTGAACATTATCTCGAGGGTTTGTCTATTTACAAGAAATTTTATTCTCCTCAGCTGTGACAGTCTGGTTGACACTCGGCTACAAATTTCATCTATATGGGTGTCCCAATGAAGGTTCGATTGTATAGATACTCCAAGATGTTTAAGACAGTCAACTTGCTCTATTTCGTTATCATCAAGTTCGAGATCCAAAGAATCTGTCGAGGGAGTGAGTGAGAACACCGTTGATTTTGTTTGTCTGCATTGAATGTAACCAACCATTGTTTCGACCAACAAGAAACTCTATTCAGATCTTCAAAGAGTTCACGCGTAAAGTCATATGGTGATGGTTGGACACTGTTCTCTGACGTCTGTGTTGCCGGTTTCCACATTCAGTGATACGAATCGGAGGTGATATATGAAGTAATCAATTAAATAAATCATAATTATGCGGAATTTGATCTTACTTGTTAGGGACACACATCAATTTAAAATATTGTCGCTGTCCGCCAATTTTTCCACTGTCATGACGATGGTCCTTGAAAACTTATAATCTGCTGAGTATCTTGGTTCTATATTTACTGTTCCGATCGTTTAAAACATTTATAAATTGATTGCTCATGCAACAACAACAAAAAACAGGCAAAATTTGAATCTATGTTCGGTCCGGTTTGCCCACTAATTTTATTTCCGGTTATTGTCATGCAGGGATGTTACGCGGTGACAGACGGAGTATGGTGGGGGTTGGTAAGAACCTATAACTTGGGTCAAAATCATTTGCCAATTTAGACAAAATATGTTCAGATTGTTTGATTTTCCAACCAGTGTTTACTGCGAACTTTCTCACTTCGTAATTTGTTTTACTGAAATGGCCATCGGTTGAAGAACATTTACAACCATAATAGATGCGAGTTTGGAAAACATTCAGATAATGGTTGTTGGAAAATTCCGACCGATGAGGTGCATATGCATTGTACACGTTCCCACACAGTGTGTGTTTCGTGGGGGGTGGGGTGAAAGCGGAATTCGAACGACACCCCCATCTAGAAACGTCCCTGGTTATATTAGTACGTATCGTGTGTGTGTCACAATATGCTTGTTCTATACTTTTGCATGCGAAGGGCAACATCCATGAATTGAATCGGCGATCGACAGTGGATGGGATCAACATAGGAATTACCCAACGGCCAGCAATGTTTAGCTTAAATTCGAGCGATTTAGTAAACATGTTTGCAAATGAGCGGGTCAGGTTGGCTGGCCGCCGAGTTAATCCGATATTGGGTGATCTCGGGCAAACGATATGAGAGGTGTGTAATCGTCGTTGAAAGATTCCCACATTCCATATCCATCCACTCCAAAGCCAACACAGAAAACTCAGAGAACAATGAATGACTTCGACGACCAAATCACAGAACAATGCAATCATATTATATATGGAAACACTGAATGTGATAGTAACAAAAGAATACTTCGATTCGACAATAAGCAAATACTCCACAACAGTATAAGAACAGAAAATATTGGAAGCAAAGCTTGACATTATAAATTCAATTCGTAGACTAGAAGAGAATGAAACATTATTGAGAATTGTTACAGAGACACTGAAAATGTAAAAGAAGGAAATATAAGAAACAATGATGACGGAACTAGAAGCTGGAACACAAGTTGAAAACAAAATATGAAATCAGTGACCGTGAGCAGCAAGGCAGAAAGGACTCCCTGTGGATATTTAGTTTGGACAAAGATGAAGGCGATACGATGCTTATATGTGTACAAAAGTATTTAATTTATCTCAACAGATATGCAAGCCCATTGGACGAAATATCAATCACTCATCGAGGCCCTGCCCCTAGTCGGATGACGAAAAACCGCCGTGGTGAAGCAGCAGACTCGACTATGAAACAGCGACCATTTCCCATCATCGCTAAATTCACCACCAGACTTGCCAAGTCAGAAGGACTTGACAATTGGAAAGCCCTCAAGGGAAGCACAAAATCTGTAACGGAAGACCTGACTCACCTGAATCACCAACTCCCGAAGAAAGCTTTTGGCGATTCCTCTGTTGACAAATCGAAGACTGGAACTATCTCCAAATTCAAAACCGAAGAGGAACTTGACAAGCTGTTAAATCGGGCGGTGACGATTCTGACACCGAGAGAAACTCCAACGACACAGCTTACTTTTGATTCACGCAGATCACATGCCATGCAGTTATTTCGACTGAAAACTCATGAACATGCTTGAAAACATGTAATACCTTGAATGTTTTGTCTATTTCTTTGCTTTTGATATACGTATTTATGAATTTCTTTGATAACATAACACGGGGAAGTCCCGTGGGACTAAATAGCTGTACAATATAGCTGACAGTAATTCCAAATATATGTATGTAATCGGGAACGATACTTACATGAGGCTGAAATATAAGTTGACCCCTCCGTAAAAACCAACCAGCTTCAGGACTGATTGGGGACTGAAACATAAGTTGGACATCCAAGTGAGAACCTATCAACCATTTAATTGTATATCTTAAAATTATTATTAAGTATATATTGATTGATTGATAATTATATGTACTTGGTGCTGTGATAATGGTGGACCCCCTCCCAGTGAAAACTGATCAGCCCTTAAAGAATGTAGTTCACTATTATTTGAGTCCTTCCCCACTCGACTTCCCAATGTATATATGATATACTATACACGATAAAGACCTATACATTGAAACAAGGGAGAGGGCTTCAAATCAGCATATGGCTTGATGTCTAATCGCATTCTTTCTTTTAAATTTGTACCTATTGTAATTATATATTTAAATGTCCATAGAGCGAAAATAACTACTGTTTAAACTATAATTTGAAACAGAAGTAGAAAAAAAACAACAGCACTGCATTATATACCTTCTTAAAGACGGAATTTGTCAATTGTCACGGGCCAGCTTTAACTTGGACTTCTCACTTCTCAAGTTTCTCCTAAAATTCAAAGTTTTTTTTTATGTATGTGATATATCGATTTATCGTAGGAGTCATAATTATTCTCTTTCATAAAATGACGAATTAAGTAGCTAATTATTTTTCTCAACCTATTTTGGCATACTATCGTGGAAAATAAATTTTAAACATAATCATGCATGAACACAAATTTCTTTTCGATTATATTATTTGCAGTCATGATATACATATGAACAATAAAGAGCGTCAGATATATATGCTAGTATAGTCTATTCTTGATGTGGTAAATAAAGAGCGTTTTGCCAGTCCCGTGGAATACACTGATGATTACTGGGGAATTGCTGAGCTTGGCATTTTTCTTCAGAATATATATATAAAGTCTTATAGATCGTATACCGTGCATGTATGCATCAATTGATCATGGTCCGATCGCTGCATATTGTGAAACTGGTAAATGTAGGGTGGCCTATATTGAATAATAAACTTTATAACGTGAATACAATAAACATGCACATCACTTTATATTCTGGAACCTACACACTATTTTATTTTATATAAACATATTTGATTATCGTATTATGATTACAGAGCCTATGAGGTTGTAGTACAAGTTCTTAAAAATTAGACGAACCACCGCTCCCAAACAAGCAAAATGTATATAACAGCATTTTACAACAGTAGTCGGATTCCTTATGTCGCAAAAAATGGTCGCGCGTTTTCGGAATGTTAAAAGCGATATGAGAACAGTTTCTATACCACCAGTGTGTCTATTTTCAGAATCTACCTGTTTCCAGCTTGATATTTTAGTGGAAACAGGTTTGTGTGGGGCTTTTGTTTGTGTACCCCTCTATGTTTTCCCCGTCCACCTGGTAATAAAAACATGCTATTACGCATAGCAAGTTCGGTAAGTGGCTTTCTTTGTTTTTGGAAATCGAAAAACATGGGGAGATCTTGCCACAAATTACTTAATTACATATCTTAATGTGGAATTTTATCAAAAATCATCAGACGAATTGCATTTATGACTGCATTTTCAATTTTCTTTCCCAAATATTAAGGTATTGTATATTCTTAAAATGAGCTATATCACATATAAACGAACATGGACAATCTACAAGGATATCTTGATCATATGCCACAAACAAAACTTCGATACATCGATTTTTGGTAAAGATGTCGCAGAAAAGCTACCCCTACCCCCACCCTCGCTGATTTCACAAGTCAGATTCATTTGGTCGAAAACAACGGTCGCGCCATTTCGGATTGTCTAAGACGACATGCGAACGGTTTATTTATCAATATCGTGTCTACTTTCAGAGTTTACCTGTGTCCAGTTGAAATTTTATTGGAAAAATAAGTTTTTGGACTGTTTTAATAATTTAAAGAGCGTTTGCTTAATATACAAATATTAATCCTCATAACTAACCTTCTGGTTGACTGTGCGTGTTGAAATTAACAAAAGTATCAAATATGGCGGTCTACTTTCAGAGTCTACTTGTTCCAGTCTGACATTTTAGTGGAAACAAATTGTTTGGACGGTTTTTAAAATTTAAAGAGCGTTTCCTGATTATACATATATTAACTAACACGATTAGCCTTTTCATGAATTGTGCAAGTTGAAATTGTGCACATATGTCAAGTATGACTCTGAAATGTATTTTTGAGGATGGTGTCGTCAGATAAGTCTCCGCTGGTACAGTACCACAGTTGCGAACAAAACTAACGTTGGATCCTATAGAGTTTGACAATTTACTCAAATGTTCACAGTGGTGGAACTTAATGGCTATCATATATGCATGGCTCTTACATGTAATCTATCGTAACTACATGTGATTTTACAAAATTAACATGCAATATAGTCAGATACAGTAGTTGAAAAAATGTGGTTCACTTATACATCACAATCACGTGCTTCAGAGATAATGTCCACTATTATACAAATGCAATCTTTATCAAGACTAAAGTTTCAGGATGCCGTTGTAAAATTGATTACCATACCGTAAAGGTATCTGGATATATATGCAAAGGTTAATCAGTTATTTCTTGGCCACGAATTAGTATTTTGTGGCCATCAAATTAGTTATTTCGTGGCCACGAATTATTATTTCGTGAAATAAAAAACAAATTCTCATGTCCTAAACTAGTAGTCCAGGAGATCGGGAGGTAGTGTTGCTCATATTGACGGACAAGCTGCGACCATGTTATTTTTAATGTTTTAGGTATGGTAATGAAGAAAAATCATGATAGCAAGAACAAATTTGTAGCCTTCTTTGTTTTTTTTTCGATTTTTTTTGGCATTTTTCGACATTTTAAGCCCAAAATTTTCATTTTTTTTTCAATGTGTAAATATTTCATTTTAGTATGATTTTGGTGATTAAGTTGAATAGTAAATGTGTTAATAATGTTAAATAACTAATTGTGCTAAAATAATTGAAGAATTTAAATGTTTTGTTTTAATACTTTTTAAATTTTTTTACGCAAAATCGTCCAAATTGCAACCATTTCATCTTAGTATGATTTTAAGGTTAAAATTCACCATAATTATTTTAATATTGTTAAATAATTTACAATTTGGCTTCTACAATGTTTTTAAATGGATTTAAGAAGGTTTCTACTTGTTTCTAAGTTGAGGGGGGGGGGGGTCTAATTCAAATCCAATTAAACATAGTACTGTTCAAAATTAGATAAATTCCTTAAGGCGTATGGTAGATATACGTAACTAGTTTCCAAAACGTATACATATGCCTTTATATCCTGTGCGTTATGCACGCGAGTCGGATTTTACAGATTAAATTATGATGAAAAACCCTGAATTTTGGGTGTGGTCACATTTGTGGTCATAATATTCCGATTAGAGAGTGGATGGACATGGGGCATGCGACACTGTGCAGTATACATGTATATAACAAGCATGACATGAAACATTAGTATCTTTCTACTAAACTGTGCTTCCAGAGTTATCAGGAATCGAGTATCGGTGTTATTTCTTACCCCCCCCCCCAAATGGTCAATTTCAAAACGGGGTATGTGGGTCAAAGGACCACTGGGAGATAATAGGATGTCCAATGACTTCTATATTTCTATCGTATCACAGTAAAGCTTTTTTTGGGGTAAAATTGGCGCAGTTTACACGATCAAAGTTCGATTTTCTTTACAATTATATGTTACAAGCAACTAATTATATAGAGTTACACTTCTTGCAACTCGAGTCAGCATAACGAAACAATCTGGCTGCTGAATGGTTGATTATCATTGAGGGAAATATCCCTAATCGGGAACAGAAAATCATAGGCTACGTAAATATGGCAATCGTGTATGTTTAGATGTCCAAGAAGAGTCTGGTGGTAACCGGAAGTTACGGAAGGGGTCTGGATATGTTTATGCTGCTGATTTGTGTGCAGTAAATGGGGTAGTTGTGGAAATGTTAGATTATCGTTTGAAAAAAATACCGAAAATGGCGCGTTTGTTGTCACATACT
Organism: Siphonodentalium dalli; assembly: GCA_032622095.1. Taxonomy (NCBI): domain Eukaryota; kingdom Metazoa; phylum Mollusca; class Scaphopoda; order Gadilida; family Siphonodentaliidae; genus Siphonodentalium; species Siphonodentalium dalli. The sequence goes on along the minus strand of CP136062.1, from coordinate 92,935,265 downwards.
GGTGCAGCGGATGACGTGCTTAGGGAAAATTGACCACTTGAAGTTCAAATATGCTTAACCCATAGTCGGCGGGAATTTAGTTAAGACTGTCGCCTATGGAAAATAATTAGGTGTTTGTAACTTATAGATACGAAGCTTCGGTATATTAATTATCAGATTTATGCATACAGTCGACGTCGAAACAAAAACATGAAAGTACCGATTATTCGTGACATTCAAGTTAAATGTTCAATAATAGAAAATTATACTGTGACTGGTTCATTCAACATGAGGTTAATCAAGGTGTATCTTTATTAATAACAGTATACAGTATTATCAAAATCAGAAGAAACACGTGACCCTGGGTACTTATCTCCCAGTGATGTGGCAAAAAACAATTGACAATGCATTCTTAAACCCAAACCTGTGGCGGATTTTCATCCAATGCACCGAAGCTTCGTGCCATGTACCGAAGCTTCGTGACGTGTCAGAACTCCAGGAATATATCACCATATGACATCATATGGTACCGGTAACAAACGTTGAATGGTCACCAGAAACCCGGATATTGATAATTTCAGATCATACTTAGCATCGCATTATATATTAACCCATCGTGGAATATGTCATAATGACACACTGTATTACACCTACTATATAACTGCTCCCTCCCTGACACAGGGCTACATATAGGAAGTTTATCGATGTCTACTTAATGAGAGTATACAGTTCCGTCAAAATCTGGCGAAAATGTGACCTAGCATCGTTAACCCCAATCTGTGGCGATTTTTCATCCAATTTACCGAAGCTTCGTGACACGTACCGTCAAATGGCATCAAACGTTGAATGGTCACCATAAACTTTGATATCAGTCATTTCAGATCGTAATTATCATGGAATTGCATATTAACCCATGATGTAATTATGTCAAAATGACACACTATATTACATCCACCCTATATAACTGCTTCCTCCCTGCACAGTGCTACATACACGAAGTTTATCCATGTCTACTTAATGAGAGCATATGGTTCTGTCGAAATCTGGCGAAAAATGTGACCTTACATCATTAACCCCAAATCTGTGGCGGTTTTTCATCCTATGTACCGAAGCTTGGTGACGTGTCAGAACTTCTAAAATATACCCCATCGGGACATCAAATGGTATCAAACATTGAATGGTCACCAGAAATCTCGATATTAGTCATTTCAGACCATAATACCATAGCATTATATATTAACCCACCGAGTAATATGTCAAAATGTCACACTATATTACACCCACCCATATATAACTGCGTCCTCCCTGACAAAGGCTGCGTATAAAAAGTTTATCCATGTCTACTTAATGAGAGTATAGAGTTCTGTCAAAATCGGGCGAACAATTTGGTCTATAAATCCTGCAGTGTGACACATTTAATATAGACCAAAACGATAAACACCTTTCAACCCAAAGATAGTTACATTTTAATTGCAAACATGAAAAGTTAATTTTTGCCGATATTTAAGTCAAGTTTTTGAGAGAAAAGTCCAATATTTTTGGTGATGTCAGTGGTGACAATAGTAACAATTAACCATGACACATCAGACATGTTAGTATTCAATGTATATAAGGCAGAATAGCCAATTTTGTACATCATCCACAACATGTAATCGATTGCAGGACACGCTGGGGCAATATTTATCATTTTCCATATTTTGGCAGCCATGTTGGCAGCCATTTTGAGCCAAAGTAAGAAATTTGGTTCCAGTGAGTTGGAATATTCATAGTTATAATCATATGCAACACTTACATTACAAAGTTCTGTTCATTTCTTGTTAAAATGTGACTATAATCCCAATTGTGATTTTTTTTGGTGAAATTTATACTGCGTTCTGTAAATTCGAATTTTTGAGTGAAAGGAAGCGGCTAGGAACCAAAAAAGTGCATATTTAATTGCCCCAATGATCAGTTACACAAAATACAAAATAAAGTCGCATTACTCGACCAGTTCCAAACAGCATGAATCGATCTAGAAGATATTTGTAAAAAAAAGAGTCATATTTTCAACTTCCGGCGGCCATTTTGGTGGCCATCTTGGTTGGTGAGTTTCAATTTTGCCCCCAAAAAGTGACATTATGACTTAGCTTCACGAAAATATATACATTTGTATACATTTTACAAGATTTTCACCGCTATAATTTGCATAAAACTGACTTAGGGTCTGGTCTGAAAAACGGCGGCCATGATGGACGCCATTTTGTCTGGAGTCTATACGGCTACTTTTTTTCTTGTTAACATTGCTAAAAAGTTGAAGGACATAATAAGGAACAAAATGAGTTGGGAGAAGTTAAGTCCCAGGTGGTGCAAGGGTACCCATATTAGCTCCCGGACTACTAGTAGTACTATTCTTTCATTTTCTGTCGTCGGGTAGGTCAATAAAAACACGTTTTTCGCCAATTAAGCTACAAAGTCACCACTGCTATCATGGATTTTCGTAATCTACATATATTTTACTACAAAATTAGACCGGATAGCACTTGTCCGTCAAAATGAGCAACATTTGTTATTTCTTGGGGTCGATCTCCTGGACTATAGCCACCGTAGCTTATGGAACATTCTGTTTTAGTATTAAATTTGGAGAAACCCGACCAGCATCAACGTAACAACTACAACAACTCATCTATATGCCAATGATATGTTTAGCCAAATAGATGTGGATAGGGTGGTATTGTTTAAAAATGTTAAAAAATGTTATCATGTCCATGTCTATTGCTAAATATTGCTGGGATTATATAGATAGTTGTTCTATAATTCCTGGTCGGGTTTATCCAAATTGGGAGTTTAAATTATGTTCATTAGAGTATAAAGAACACACTTTCGCCGTCCACTCGATACCTCCCCCGGGAAACATGTTTCACATACTAAATTAACATCTTTGTCAACATAACAAATCTCTCCCTCAAATACTTTGCCACAAGAATAAAAAATAAATTGTCAGTATAAATAGTCAAGACATCTCTGGACACTTTCTAAGAGATAATTTATTTATAAGAAGATATATATGTGCATTATGTGCTTGGTCTTATATATAGTACAACACAGTAAGATACAAGTGACACAGTGCGGGGACAATACTGTGTCGAAGAACATAGTTAAGGGGACCCTTCCATCATCCTTCATAATGTATCATGACTCCATCTGTTGTAACAAACCATCGACTTAGGCTTAATGGATCGTTCTCCCCCAATAATATACTTGGCTTTGAACCGACCATGGTATTTTGCCGTAAAGGAGATAGTGTCTATAGTCAGATGGTATTGGTTATGTTCAAATGGTGACACAGATATGAAACTGTACATGTTTGTGCCCCATGGGCCATTGATCATTATAAGATCGAGAAACTTAGTCTAGGAAATTACCAGGAATTCACTGGAAATTGCAATTATAGCTTGTAGGGTCGTAATTCAACGTTTGCGTTTCCGAAACAGTTAATACCCAAATGTGAAATTTGAGATATACCTGGTCGTCAAAGTGAACCAGATGTCTTATTTAAGGTTAGCAACGGTTGCTAATCAAATACCACAATTGTGTACTAATCATTTATTGGTATTGCCTTAATTTAGTCAGTGTCTAATCACACGGTGCTGGCTTTGTTCAAATTTGGGTACATGCATGTCTAAAACTATTATGCAGCCATGTTCTGCATAGGCCACTGATCATTATAAGATCGGGAGACTTTGCCACCGGACCCGATAGCTCATTAGTAGCGGTTACTAAGCACCTACTCGGAATGCAGGAACATGGATCTGTGGTTGATACCTATTTTACTCATTAAGCTCGACTCTAGTGGATATTCGAATTTACTTGATTTTCACAGCTATACACGAAGCGTGGAGATTAACTGTGGTCAGAATATTGATGGTGAATGTTGGGTTTCAGTCGCTGCACTGAAGTTGGTCAAATGTAACTGGCGTGGGAAGCGTGAAAGCAAAGCCTATACCGCTATAGTAAAGATCTCAGCTGCACCGAAATGTCCGTTATCAGTAGCACAAATCCCGCGAAAACACAGATTCTCTTAGTGCATGTGGGATAGACTCCTATGACAACGATTGAGTTAATGACAGCTAACAACTACCATCTATACCTGTGTATTTGTGACACTACATCCCGTTATGATCAACGATGTGGTTTTAAAACTAGTCAGTGGACAACAATACAGACAAGTATCAAATAAAACAATGATATAATATGTAATCACATCGTGAACAGTCTTGTTGTGAATATTTTCATTTGATTGAATTAACAGGCTGCATATTATCGAAACTACAAAACCATTCGACACTTACTTTTGCCAATTACTGTATCTTGAGGCATAACTATATTATATGTTGCAACTATTAAATCACGGATAGTTACAGTGCATGGGTCAAACACGAGTGTTAAACTTCATATATTTGCGCACGATTGCCAATAAGTGATATTACAATCAACGTTTGAGCATAACACGAAATTCTCCATAGGGTTAAGTGTTAAATTTTGATCGCAACTGTAGCCAGCAAGAATCATCTGATCACATCCATTCTTGTTAAAACTACGTCTGTGTTTCATACTTAGAATTTTTTAGGAATATCAGTACGCGTATATCATCATACGCGAAATGGCGCCATCTATCCAAAGTACTAGAATCTCAATAGGGATCAGTGTTAAATTTTGATCACAACTGTAGCCTACAAGAATGAACCGATCACATCAACATTTTCAAAAATACATGTAATGGTCATATTTAGTAGTTTGGAGAAGTTTCAAATCGCACCGATCACCATACGCCAGATGGCACCATATACCATTTTCTGTAAATACGAAACGCTCTCTAAATTATGTTGACCCCGATTTAGGCCGACCCGCCAAAATTCAAGAATGGAAACAAGTCAATCCCGAAAACACACCTACTAGGCATACATAATCCGTTTTCAGATCGCTTTTAACAAACCAAAAATGCAAAATGACATAAGGAATCCGACTAGTCGGATTCCTTATGTCGCAAAAAATGGTCGCGCGTTTTCGGAATGTTAAAAGCGATATGAGAACAGTTTCTATACCACCAGTGTGTCTATTTTCAGAATCTACCTGTTTCCAGCTTGATATTTTAGTGGAAACAGGTTTGTGTGGGGCTTTTGTTTGTGTACCCCTCTATGTTTTCCCCGTCCACCTGGTAATAAAAACATGCTATTACGCATAGCAAGTTCGGTAAGTGGCTTTCTTTGTTTTTGGAAATCGAAAAACATGGGGAGATCTTGCCACAAATTACTTAATTACATATCTTAATGTGGAATTTTATCAAAAATCATCAGACGAATTGCATTTATGACTGCATTTTCAATTTTCTTTCCCAAATATTAAGGTATTGTATATTCTTAAAATGAGCTATATCACATATAAACGAACATGGACAATCTACAAGGATATCTTGATCATATGCCACAAACAAAACTTCGATACATCGATTTTTGGTAAAGATGTCGCAGAAAAGCTACCCCTACCCCCACCCTCGCTGATTTCACAAGTCAGATTCCTTTGGTCGAAAACAACGGTCGCGCCATTTCGGATTGTCTAAGACGACATGCGAACGGTTTATTTATCAATATCGTGTCTACTTTCAGAGTTTACCTGTGTCCAGTTGAAATTTTATTGGAAAAATAAGTTTTTGGACTGTTTTAATAATTTAAAGAGCGTTTGCTTAATATACAAATATTAATCCTCATAACTAACCTTCTGGTTGACTGTGCGTGTTGAAATTAACAAAAGTATCAAATATGGCGGTCTACTTTCAGAGTCTACTTGTTCCAGTCTGACATTTTAGTGGAAACAAATTGTTTGGACGGTTTTTAAAATTTAAAGAGCGTTTCCTGATTATACATATATTAACTAACACGATTAGCCTTTTCATGAATTGTGCAAGTTGAAATTGTGCACATATGTCAAGTATGACTCTGAAATGTATTTTTGAGGATGGTGTCGTCAGATAAGTCTCCGCTGGTACAGTACCACAGTTGCGAACAAAACTAACGTTGGATCCTATAGAGTTTGACAATTTACTCAAATGTTCACAGTGGTGGAACTTAATGGCTATCATATATGCATGGCTCTTACATGTAATCTATCGTAACTACATGTGATTTTACAAAATTAACATGCAATATAGTCAGATACAGTAGTTGAAAAAATGTGGTTCACTTATACATCACAATCACGTGCTTCAGAGATAATGTCCACTATTATACAAATGCAATCTTTATCAAGACTAAAGTTTCAGGATGCCGTTGTAAAATTGATTGATTGTGTTTTTTCATCAATTGACAAAATTAATGTTTATTGCCAGGACGAAGTACCGCATATATACGGAGTTGTGTGCTAACAAATATGGGAGTCATATTTATGTAAGTGTCAGTCAAAACTTTTAGGACATGGGAATATTTTTTAATTGCGTGGCCATGAAATACTAATTCGTGGCCACGAAATAACTAATTCGTGACCATGAAATAACTAATTCGTGGCCATGAAATAACTAATTCGTGGTCACGAAATAACTAATTCGTGGCCATAAAATAACTAATTCGTGGTCACGAAATAAATAATTCGTGGCCACTAAATAACTAATTGTGATATACGATCGTCAGTCACTGTTGTAATGGAAGCGGATAGAGATGATCTGGTTGCAGTTGTCCACCATCTTGTCATGAGCCACGGCGATTTGAGATAAAGCGTGTTGCAGGGTGGCCCGTAAAACAAATTAAGTAATCACCCCTTTCACCAACCCGATCCAAAGTTGCCGCCGTCCTGGGGTGGGTTACATGGGCACCCACGACATTCAGTATATCTTGGGGCCATCTGGGGGTGGCCATTTTGGATCGGGGATTGTGAAAGCGGGTGAACATTTAGTTTGTCTCAGGGGTCACCCTACAACACACTGTATTCGACCTAAAATGGGGGGGATTGCATGGTATCATATATGGACCCATCTGATCAGTTATCATTTTCGCTCGAGTGGGCTGAGGGTGTGAAAATTTAGCTTTCTTTGTGAACCACGGTACAATTCAACACTCTTTATTTGATCTATATCGGTAAAGTGACCGAGAAATAATGTGTACCCCATTTGATCCCTTCTGAGCGGCAACCATTTTGGATCGGGTATGGTTGAAATGGGTGAATATTTATAAGCTTGTTTTTGGGTCCACCCTACAAAACCCCTTATTTGACTTAAATGGGCCAATATGCCGAGAGAAATGGCATCCCCATTCGATCCCTTGTGGTAAAAACTAATGAATAGTCAGTTTGTCTTGGAGCCACCTGACCCGTGTTTCCCCGTTCTCTCTGGGATAGTTTATATATATGACCATACCCCCATAGAGCCCGGGTCCCACGCCATAAGGGGTTTATAGTAGCTACTCTGCGATCGTACGCATTGTTTCTAAAACATCGTCAAGTCAGTGTTACGGTGTTACCATACCGTAAAGGTATCTGGATATATATGCAAAGGTTAATCAGTTATTTCTTGGCCACGAATTAGTATTTTGTGGCCATCAAATTAGTTATTTCGTGGCCACGAATTATTATTTCGTGAAATAAAAAACAAATTCTCATGTCCTAAACTAGTAGTCCAGGAGATCGGGAGGTAGTGTTGCTCATATTGACGGACAAGCTGCGACCATGTTATTTTTAATGTTTTAGGTATGGTAATGAAGAAAAATCATGATAGCAAGAACAAATTTGTAGCCTTCTTTGTTTTTTTTTCGATTTTTTTTGGCATTTTTCGACATTTTAAGCCCAAAATTTTCATTTTTTTTTCAATGTGTAAATATTTCATTTTAGTATGATTTTGGTGATTAAGTTGAATAGTAAATGTGTTAATAATGTTAAATAACTAATTGTGCTAAAATAATTGAAGAATTTAAATGTTTTGTTTTAATACTTTTTAAATTTTTTTACGCAAAATCGTCCAAATTGCAACCATTTCATCTTAGTATGATTTTAAGGTTAAAATTCACCATAATTATTTTAATATTGTTAAATAATTTACAATTTGGCTTCTACAATGTTTTTAAATGGATTTAAGAAGGTTTCTACTTGTTTCTAAGTTGAGGGGGGGTCTAATTCAAATCCAATTAAACATTGTACTGTTCAAAATTAGATAAATTCCTTAAGGCGTATGGTAGATATACGTAACTAGTTTCCAAAACGTATACATATGCCTTTATATCCTGTGCGTTATGCACGCGAGTCGGATTTTACAGATTAAATTATGATGAAAAACCCTGAATTTTGGGTGTGGTCACATTTGTGGTCATAATATTCCGATTAGAGAGTGGATGGACATGGGGCATGCGACACTGTGCAGTATACATGTATATAACAAGCATGACATGAAACATTAGTATCTTTCTACTAAACTGTGCTTCCAGAGTTATCAGGAATCGAGTATCGGTGTTATTTCTTACCCCCCCCCCCCAAATGGTCAATTTCAAAACGGGGTATGTGGGTCAAAGGACCACTGGGAGATAATAGGATGTCCAATGACTTCTATATTTCTATCGTATCACAGTAAAGCTTTTTTTGGGGTAAAATTGGCGCAGTTTACACGATCAAAGTTCGATTTTCTTTACAATTATATGTTACAAGCAACTAATTATATAGAGTTACACTTCTTGCAACTCGAGTCAGCATAACGAAACAATCTGGCTGCTGAATGGTTGATTATCATTGAGGGAAATATCCCTAATCGGGAACAGAAAATCATAGGCTACGTAAATATGGCAATCGTGTATGTTTAGATGTCCAAGAAGAGTCTGGTGGTAACCGGAAGTTACGGAAGGGGTCTGGATATGTTTATGCTGCTGATTTGTGTGCAGTAAATGGGGTAGTTGTGGAAATGTTAGATTATCGTTTGAAAAAAATACCGAAAATGGCGCGTTTGTTGTCACATACTGGTGCAGCGGATGACGTGCTTAGGGAAAATTGACCACTTGAAGTTCAAATATGCTTAATCCATAGTCGGCGGGAATTTAGTTAAGACTGTCGCCTATGGAAAATAATTAGGTGTTTGTAACTTATAGATACGAAGCTTCGGTATATTAATTATCAGATTTATGCATACAGTCGACGTCGAAACAAAAACATGAAAGTACCGATTATTCGTGACATTCAAGTTAAATGTTCAATAATAGAAAATTATACTGTGACTGGTTCATTCAACATGAGGTTAATCAAGGTGTATCTTTATTAATAACAGTATACAGTATTATCAAAATCAGAAGAAACACGTGACCCTGGGTACTTATCTCCCAGTGATGTGGCAAAAAACAATTGACAATGCATTCTTAAACCCAAACCTGTGGCGGATTTTCATCCAATGCACCGAAGCTTCGTGCCATGTACCGAAGCTTCGTGACGTGTCAGAACTCCAGGAATATATCACCATATGACATCATATGGTACCGGTAACAAACGTTGAATGGTCACCAGAAACCCGGATATTGATAATTTCAGATCATACTTAGCATCGCATTATATATTAACCCATCGTGGAATATGTCATAATGACACACTGTATTACACCTACTATATAACTGCTCCCTCCCTGACACAGGGCTACATATAGGAAGTTTATCGATGTCTACTTAATGAGAGTATACAGTTCCGTCAAAATCTGGCGAAAATGTGACCTAGCATCGTTAACCCCAATCTGTGGCGATTTTTCATCCAATTTACCGAAGCTTCGTGACACGTACCGTCAAATGGCATCAAACGTTGAATGGTCACCATAAACTTTGATATCAGTCATTTCAGATCGTAATTATCATGGAATTGCATATTAACCCATGATGTAATTATGTCAAAATGACACACTATATTACATCCACCCTATATAACTGCTTCCTCCCTGCACAGTGCTACATACACGAAGTTTATCCATGTCTACTTAATGAGAGCATATGGTTCTGTCGAAATCTGGCGAAAAATGTGACCTTACATCATTAACCCCAAATCTGTGGCGGTTTTTCATCCTATGTACCGAAGCTTGGTGACGTGTCAGAACTTCTAAAATATACCCCATCGGGACATCAAATGGTATCAAACATTGAATGGTCACCAGAAATCTCGATATTAGTCATTTCAGACCATAATACCATAGCATTATATATTAACCCACCGAGTAATATGTCAAAATGTCACACTATATTACACCCACCCATATATAACTGCGTCCTCCCTGACAAAGGCTGCGTATAAAAAGTTTATCCATGTCTACTTAATGAGAGTATAGAGTTCTGTCAAAATCGGGCGAACAATTTGGTCTATAAATCCTGCAGTGTGACACATTTAATATAGACCAAAACGATAAACACCTTTCAACCCAAAGATAGTTACATTTTAATTGCAAACATGAAAAGTTAATTTTTGCCGATATTTAAGTCAAGTTTTTGAGAGAAAAGTCCAATATTTTTGGTGATGTCAGTGGTGACAATAGTAACAATTAACCATGACACATCAGACATGTTAGTATTCAATGTATATAAGGCAGAATAGCCAATTTTGTACATCATCCACAACATGTAATCGATTGCAGGACACGCTGGGGCAATATTTATCATTTTCCATATTTTGGCAGCCATGTTGGCAGCCATTTTGAGCCAAAGTAAGAAATTTGGTTCCAGTGAGTTGGAATATTCATAGTTATAATCATATGCAACACTTACATTACAAAGTTCTGTTCATTTCTTGTTAAAATGTGACTATAATCCCAATTGTGATTTTTTTGGTGAAATTTATACTGCGTTCTGTAAATTCGAATTTTTGAGTGAAAGGAAGCGGCTAGGAACCAAAAAAGTGCATATTTAATTGCCCCAATGATCAGTTACACAAAATACAAAATAAAGTCGCATTACTCGACCAGTTCCAAACAGCATGAATCGATCTAGAAGATATTTGTAAAAAAAAGAGTCATATTTTCAACTTCCGGCGGCCATTTTGGTGGCCATCTTGGTTGGTGAGTTTCAATTTTGCCCCCAAAAAGTGACATTATGACTTAGCTTCACGAAAATATATACATTTGTATACATTTTACAAGATTTTCACCGCTATAATTTGCATAAAACTGACTTAGGGTCTGGTCTGAAAAACGGCGGCCATGATGGACGCCATTTTGTCTGGAGTCTATACGGCTACTTTTTTTCTTGTTAACATTGCTAAAAAGTTGAAGGACATAATAAGGAACAAAATGAGTTGGGAGAAGTTAAGTCCCAGGTGGTGCAAGGGTACCCATATTAGCTCCCGGACTACTAGTAGTACTATTCTTTCATTTTCTGTCGTCGGGTAGGTCAATAAAAACACGTTTTTCGCCAATTAAGCTACAAAGTCACCACTGCTATCATGGATTTTCGTAATCTACATATATTTTACTACAAAATTAGACCGGATAGCACTTGTCCGTCAAAATGAGCAACATTTGTTATTTCTTGGGGTCGATCTCCTGGACTATAGCCACCGTAGCTTATGGAACATTCTGTTTTAGTATTAAATTTGGAGAAACCCGACCAGCATCAACGTAACAACTACAACAACTCATCTATATGCCAATGATATGTTTAGCCAAATAGATGTGGATAGGGTGGTATTGTTTAAAAATGTTAAAAAATGTTATCATGTCCATGTCTATTGCTAAATATTGCTGGGATTATATAGATAGTTGTTCTATAATTCCTGGTCGGGTTTATCCAAATTGGGAGTTTAAATTATGTTCATTAGAGTATAAAGAACACACTTTCGCCGTCCACTCGATACCTCCCCCGGGAAACATGTTTCACATACTAAATTAACATCTTTGTCAACATAACAAATCTCTCCCTCAAATACTTTGCCACAAGAATAAAAAATAAATTGTCAGTATAAATAGGCAAGACATCTCTGGACACTTTCTAAGAGATAATTTATTTATAAGAAGATATATATGTGCATTATGTGCTTGGTCTTATATATAGTACAACACAGTAAGATACAAGTGACACAGTGCGGGGACAATACTGTGTCGAAGAACATAGTTAAGGGGACCCTTCCATCATCCTTCATAATGTATCATGACTCCATCTGTTGTAACAAACCATCGACTTAGGCTTAATGGATCGTTCTCCCCCAATAATATACTTGGCTTTGAACCGACCATGGTATTTTGCCGTAAAGGAGATAGTGTCTATAGTCAGATGGTATTGGTTATGTTCAAATGGTGACACAGATATGAAACTGTACATGTTTGTGCCCCATGGGCCATTGATCATTATAAGATCGAGAAACTTAGTCTAGGAAATTACCAGGAATTCACTGGAAATTGCAATTATAGCTTGTAGGGTCGTAATTCAACGTTTGCGTTTCCGAAACAGTTAATACCCAAATGTGAAATTTGAGATATACCTGGTCGTCAAAGTGAACCAGATGTCTTATTTAAGGTTAGCAACGGTTGCTAATCAAATACCACAATTGTGTACTAATCATTTATTGGTATTGCCTTAATTTAGTCAGTGTCTAATCACACGGTGCTGGCTTTGTTCAAATTTGGGTACATGCATGTCTAAAACTATTATGCAGCCATGTTCTGCATAGGCCACTGATCATTATAAGATCGGGAGACTTTGCCACCGGACCCGATAGCTCATTAGTAGCGGTTACTAAGCACCTACTCGGAATGCAGGAACATGGATCTGTGGTTGATACCTATTTTACTCATTAAGCTCGACTCTAGTGGATATTCGAATTTACTTGATTTTCACAGCTATACACGAAGCGTGGAGATTAACTGTGGTCAGAATATTGATGGTGAATGTTGGGTTTCAGTCGCTGCACTGAAGTTGGTCAAATGTAACTGGCGTGGGAAGCGTGAAAGCAAAGCCTATACCGCTATAGTAAAGATCTCAGCTGCACCGAAATGTCCGTTATCAGTAGCACAAATCCCGCGAAAACACAGATTCTCTTAGTGCATGTGGGATAGACTCCTATGACAACGATTGAGTTAATGACAGCTAACAACTACCATCTATACCTGTGTATTTGTGACACTACATCCCGTTATGATCAACGATGTGGTTTTAAAACTAGTCAGTGGACAACAATACAGACAAGTATCAAATAAAACAATGATATAATATGTAATCACATCGTGAACAGTCTTGTTGTGAATATTTTCATTTGATTGAATTAACAGGCTGCATATTATCGAAACTACAAAACCATTCGACACTTACTTTTGCCAATTACTGTATCTTGAGGCATAACTATATTATATGTTGCAACTATTAAATCACGGATAGTTACAGTGCATGGGTCAAACACGAGTGTTAAACTTCATATATTTGCGCACGATTGCCAATAAGTGATATTACAATCAACGTTTGAGCATAACACGAAATTCTCCATAGGGTTAAGTGTTAAATTTTGATCGCAACTGTAGCCAGCAAGAATCATCTGATCACATCCATTCTTGTTAAAACTACGTCTGTGTTTCATACTTAGAATTTTTTAGGAATATCAGTACGCGTATATCATCATACGCGAAATGGCGCCATCTATCCAAAGTACTAGAATCTCAATAGGGATCAGTGTTAAATTTTGATCACAACTGTAGCCTACAAGAATGAACCGATCACATCAACATTTTCAAAAATACATGTAATGGTCATATTTAGTAGTTTGGAGAAGTTTCAAATCGCACCGATCACCATACGCCAGATGGCACCATATACCATTTTCTGTAAATACGAAACGCTCTCTAAATTATGTTGACCCCGATTTAGGCCGACCCGCCAAAATTCAAGAATGGAAACAAGTCAATCCCGAAAACACACCTACTAGGCATACATAATCCGTTTTCAGATCGCTTTTAACAAACCAAAAATGCAAAATGACATAAGGAATCCGACTATAATAACCATATTTACTTTATGGTCGAATTTCTGAAAACAAAATACCGTAAGTTTGTTCTGATATGCCCAATAATTAGTCCACGATATACTCTACGATTCTTGTAAACTGATTTCCATTCGACCACATTCACAGTGTATAAACCGTACAAACATTAAATCGGAAGTTGTTTTCGAAAAGACGAAAAATGTTATTTTTAGAACGTAAATGTGACAGAAATATCACAACACCACAAAATCCAGGTTTAAGATGGACACACGGTCGCACCACATCTATAAACGTAATTATAAATTGTACATACACATTTGCCGATCGTAAGCGGGCTCCATTTGGGCGAAAGACTCTGTTTAATAGAAAAAAGCGGCCTTTGATCACTTCAGAAAAAAGATTTCTCGCAAAAATTCCCTCTTCAAATGTCATTTTAACACATAGCCAGCATCTGTCGGAAACCCCACTATATTGCAACGTAAATGCCGTTATGTGTGTAACATATATGGACATGCCCTTGACTCGAGTGTATTCACAAATTGAACGTAGATAGTATTGATTTGGACACCCCGCTCTGAGTCTATGTACGCCCAGTTGTTTAAGTTGATGATCACTAGTTGCCAAAAATATGTACGCCAAGTTGTGATGATGGGATTTATGTGAAAAGACGAACACATGAATTAGGTTTCCATATTAGAGATAGTCGGCCTCCCGATGGTCATTATTAACCTTCAATCACAAGAGAAAGGCACTGTTCCGCTCCACATCCGTTTTCCGAATCTGGGATAGGGACCCACCCCATCCAAACTGCTTCAAATAACTATTTTACTCAGTTTTCCTGATCTATCTTTTCTTATCAATGTCCCGTATCATGATTATAGAAGAATTCCCACTTTTATATACCAACAGCACTGTAAAGTTTCAAAACAATTCTCCAATAAATGTGGGCTGTATATACGGTATGCTGATGGATTGACATTTTAAATCCAATATATATATATACCTTTATTTCCTCCGCAACGGAGAGTTTAACATTATACATCATACACAAGTTTAGAGTTTCAACATATTGGTGACAAAAATAAACATCAATTTATCACATGGTTTTATACACAAAATATGCGCAATACAAATTCAATGAGATATGTGCATTGCAACTGTTGGCCTCGTGTATTTATAATTTCGCGGAACACTTCACCTGGATAAAGTATCTGTCTGATGGAGAAAGACGGAGTTGTCTGCGATATAGCTTTATTTGCGTTATAGAGTTGTTGGGTTATTATCACGTTTAGTTAGATGCCACTCCGACTACATACAAATTATTCATGTATATCTTGTTTTCTGTCTCCGATCAGAGCGGTTTTGCGGAACAATGGAGGCTCCCATCAAGAGGCCACGTCGAAGATCCATATGGAGTTCGGTGACGATTGTGTGAGAAATGTGACCTGTAAGGTGTGCTAAAGGATTTGGTCATACAAAGAGTAAAATCCAAGATGGCCAAAATGGCAGCCATTTATTTTACAAAATTTGGGAAAAAATCGAAGGCACCCACCGAGAGGTCAGAACGAAGATCCATATACAGATTGGTGATGATCGGATGAGGGATAAGCTCTGCATGTTGTGTTAAAGGATTTAGTGATGCAAAGAGTAAAATCCAAGATGGCTGCCAGTGGCCATATTTTTCATAAAAAATCATTCAAATTTTACAGCTCCCATCTATAGGTGATCCTCGACCCATAACGGCCCAACAGGAATGATTAACAACCCGAGGGCATATTAGCGGCCCGAGACGAAGTCGAGTGCCGCTAATAGCCCGAGGGCTGTTAATCATTCCGGGAGGGCCGGTACTGAACCATAACGCCCTTGAAAATCATGTTATTACTATTATTATCACAGGGCCGTTAATGACTTCATAACATTTCACTGGGCCGTTAATGACTTCATGACATTGTTTATTTCAATTAAAGTCCAATACATGGGCCTTTTTGTGGGGTGGGGAAGAGGGGGGTAATAATAAAAACCTTTTTTCTTCAATTCAATAAATCTTTCAACTTTGATTTTCAAATCACAACAGAATAATAAGATTGTCACTTCAACGTTCATTTTAACATGTCTTTATTTCGATAAATACTGGATTGTGCAGTTATTGAATGTACCACCGGTTATCATGGTTGGTTCCTAATCACGTGACATTTGATTGCATCGAATATAGGTGATAAATTTGCCTAAAACGGAAGCGCAAATTGAGAACGGAGGTAATTCTGCTGCGCATATTTTCTGCGGGCCGCGGGCCGTTATTGAAAAGCACGATCCAATATCGGCCCGAGGCCCGCAAACACGCCGAGTGTTACGTCATTTCGAACGCCCGGTAAAACAGTGCTAATGGCCTGGGTAACGCCCTATAAAGTGATAATAATGATAGATCCTTGAGCATTTAGCAATCTGACATTTTTATTAGCGGGATGGGGTGGTGGGTGGGCAAAACAAATATTACTCCTTGGTGTCATTCCCCATTATTAACTGCTGGTGAACTCAAACCCCCTACCAATGGTTAAGTGCATACCTATTACATAATAGAAGCATTCTTAAAACATTCTGTCCCATTATTTTGAAGACAAATGACTCTAGGAACAAAATTACAGGGCCAGGAAAAATGTGTAAGCAGGGCTGCAGAACCAACCACCGCCCGGCCTAGTGTTCGGAAAACGATTTCAGACCCCACCCTTGACCTATACACAATTTCATCACAGAATACAACATATTTCCTCAACCCCCAAATACAGCTTTGTTACATGCGGAGTCGAATAAAAGTAACTAAATAGTATAGGAATACCTTGTTTGATTCAGACAGAGTCTATAAGTTCAATGACGTGACATTTCGAAGACATAGTTATGTTTAAGTGGATCGAAAGGAACATATCATTACTGTACGATTCCTGTATAACATCGCAAGTTCGCAACTGGTATTGTCGTCGTACACAACTAGGCGTACATAGACTGACGAGTGGGGTGTCCAAATAAATACTCTCTACTTTTAAATTGTGAATACACTCGAGCCAAGGGCATGTTGATATATGTTGCACACATAACGGCCTTTCCGTTGCAATATAGTGGGGTTTCCGACAGATGCTGGCTATGTGTTAAAATGACATTTGAAGAGGGAATGTTTGCGAGAATTTTTTTTTCTGAAGTGATCAAAGGCCGCTTTTGTCTATTAAACAGAGTCTTTCGCCCAAATGGAGCCCGCTTACGATCGGCAAATGTGTATGTACAATTTATAATTACGTTTATAGCTGTGGTGCGACCGTGTGTCCGTCTTAAACCTGGATTTTGTGGTGTTGTGATATTTGTCACATTTACGTTCTAAAAATAATTTTTTTTCGTCTTTTCGAAAACAAATTCCGATTTAATGTTTGTACGGGTTATACACTGTGCATTAGCTTAAGATATCAGATACGCTAGATGTTGACGTAGACCGAAATCCAACCATATTATTACGCCACATGTCGTGTATCTAGTTTCGGTGATTTTGACCATTTAAATACTATGGTATTAGCCCCGTATATTGTCTGTTCGTTCACAAATGGTTTATATAGCATACAGGGTTAATACCATAGTTTATATATATGCAACATCATTTCCACAAGAATCTATATTACTTCGCTGATTTGAAATCCTCGCGCGGGGGATAACGTGTTGCATCTGTCCTGTATATATACTATGGTATTAGCCCTGTATATTTTATGTAAATTCAAAAATGGTTTAATATCATATACGGGGTTAATACCATAGTATATATAAAGGAGAAGCGAAACATTTAATTCCCACAAGGATTTAAAATCAGCGAAGTAATACAGATTCTTGGGGAGAAGATCTGGCATATACTAGGGTATATATTAACCCCGTATGCTATATAAACCATTTGTGAACGAACAGACAATATACGGGGCTAATACCATATATAGTGTATATATATACAGGACAGATGCAACATTTTATCTCCGCAAGGATTGTGCCAAGACAACCACAGGGACATAACTTTCAACCCGGGAAGAAGATAGGAAATCTCTGTCAGAGGGGCGCTCGATTACCACACATATCAGCGTCGCTGTTGACCACATCTAGATCACAAAAGTACTGAGCACCAAATCGAATTAGCGAGCGTCCATGCAATAACATAGGGAAATGATTTGTGGAGTAAACAGAACACGGTCTTGAGGATTATCAAGACCAGATGTATCGCCTAGAAAGCTACTGAAACCAGGAGAGTTAATAGGACCCATGGGGAGATGACGATAACTCAATTACCCTAAGTACGATGAACCGACGCGCCGTGAAAATACACATGGCCGTCATTAGCAGACGCTGGGTATTTTAGGAAGAAGAAGCCGACATGATAAGACAGTTCTAACCAGCTACCCGACAGTAACAACAAATTCTCGGACGCCAGAGAAAAGCAGCTAGAAGGATGGATGAAGATACAAGGTAAACATGATGATCTTGTGATCCTAACAACATCTCACTGATGCGCCGGCGGAAGAAGAACATGAGACGACAGGAAGATAAACTCAACCGGAACTCAACCGAGTAGAAGACAAGCAGATACATCCAACCTATGAAGACGGAAGAAGATCCCAACCCAAGCAGACGACAGGAAGAGAAACCCAGATACCCATGATTGAACATTATTGACTTTGTTATATATAAATAATCAAACCGTTCTGATAGCCTTAAGAGTTATATGTACCCGTATTGGCACAGGATTTAAAATCAGCGAATAAATAAACGGGGCTAAAACCATAGTATATATATACCACATCATCTCCCCAAAGCCCTATAAACCTTCCAGAAAAGGGTTTTCTTTTGGGGAGTGAAATTGCTTAGCAAAAACAAATTACCCATAATTATGCTGTGGTTAAGTGGTCAATCCTCATACAGTAATGTTCAAAGTAATTGACCACTTAAGCACAGCAGAATAATGCAGTGGGTAATTTATCAGGATCTTAAATGCAGAAAAAATACCCATAATTCTGCTGTGGTTAAGTGGTCAATTACTTTGGGCATTACTGTAACCAATATAAGGATTTGAGGTTTAATGATAACTCAATCCTCATACAGTAATGTTCAAAGTAATTGACCACTTAAGCACAGCAGAATAATGCAGTGGGTAATTTATCAGGATTTTAAATGCAGAAAAAATACCCATAATTCTGCTGTGGTTAAGTGGTCAATTACTTTGGGCATTACTGTAACCAATATAAGGATTTGAGGTTTAATGATAACTCAATCCTCATACAGTAATGTTCAAAGTAATTGACCACTTAAGCACAGCAGAATAATGCAGTGGGTAATTTATCAGGATTTTAAATGCAGAAAAAATACCCATAATTCTGATGTGGTTAAGTGGTCAATTACTTTGGGCATTACTGTAACCAATATAAGGATGTGAGGTTTAATGAGAACTCCATCCACATAACTAATAAATATGTGTGAAAATTAAAACAAAACAAAATAAATTCCATGATGGTGTCCAATATGGACTGCCTAATTCTGCTCCAAAACATGTATATTGAATATATGGATGTTTATTGGGGGAAACCGATTATTTCAATGATATTTTCATTAACTGGGATCCAAAACCCGACTTACGGGAGCATGCTTCGCGCGCGACTGTATCTTAAGCATATGTGCATATTTAATAAGCCAACAATTGGAATCCCAACAGAGAAGATTGGCATGGGTCCCTTGTGCGATCTGTCCATCGAAAACTATTTAGACATCTCAAGACACGTAAGACCCAATAACTTAATATACAGAATAGATACATCTATTGCCTGAGTGACTAATATTTATATTTGTTACAATGAGGTCAAATAGTTGCGAAGCCAGCACCACAATTATTTCCCTCCATAGTATATCTTAAAACAACTTCTAAAGAATTATTAATTTACCTTATATTTGGTATGGAGCGTCCTTGGTTTACTGGAGTTCAGATTTGTTAACATCACGTCACCAAGTTAATTACTTGCGAAGCCACAGCCATAACTATTTCCCTCCATAGTAATTCTCAAAACAACTTCTTAAGAACAATTGACCAGGTCAGTCGCGCAATTATTGGAAGAGCCACGGTCAATCATTTTAAAAAAACCAAATGTTACATTTAAATTATTGCTTTATTTAACCAAAAAAAAATATTAAATGAGAAAATTAACTTTTACTACTTGCTAAATTTTATCTTTTAATTATTTCATTTAAATTTTAGTATTTACAGTATACTAAGTCCAAGTCTTTATAATCTGTTGAGTGACCCCACAGTCGTTTACTTGCTTTGTTAGTAATAATTTGAAGGATTACTTGTTTAAACGCAATTGTTATCAAAATATTTTATGTATTTTTTATAATTTCTATTTATATGTAATACTATAATCTTGGTGGCATTACCATTTCTGACTATGGTTTTCTTGTACCTATTGAACATGAAGGATACGCAGATCACCGTGTCTGTAGTATAGTATATCGAAATTACCCATCGATGTCCACAGAGCGCCATGCAGTAACGTAATTATTAAGAATGTAAAAATGGACTGTTGTCCGGTGGAATTCACAAATGACTGAGTTCAATTAACCCTCGGTATACTAAATATATACTTACTAGCTGGTGGACCCGACTTCGTCGGGGCTATTCTTCCAGGCTATTTAGGGATTTCTTTGCCAGAAACATGACAATACAAGAAAACTAAGATGCATGCATCAGGTCGCCCGTGAACTCAGTATCTACCATAGAATTGTTGTAGCTATCGATTATACATTTTGGAACACCTGTCTGTATGTATGTTTGTATGTATGAATGCATGTGTGTACGTGTTATAGACTCTAACGCTGCTCGACCGATCCGACTCGGATTTAGTATTTAACGTGTCAACTTGACCTCGCTCATAGGCATGTTTCTGGACCTTGACCGATCCGACTAAAAATTTGTGTGTAGGACTACTTCGATCCCGGGAGCAATATGGACACGTCCAATTTCACGTGGGACCATGTCCTCGAACGTACTGATATAGGCATGTTTCTGGACCAATTGAACAATAGTTTGGCCAGACGCTGTATATACTGGGTACTGTCCAGATGGAGGCGATCACAAAAAATCCCTAAATAGCCTGAATGAAGTAGAGTACATCAGCTAGTCTAATATATATTTTGGACATTTGTCTGTCTGTTTGTCTGTTAGCTATGGCCGGGAAAACTGCCGGACAGATTTGACAAAATTTGATACCTAGCTGTACCTAGGGGATATTATTTCCAGGGAGTATTTTGGACGGGACGGACAAATCTTGATCCCGACCTGACTTTGACATTCAAAAATATCAATTCAAGGTCAAATCTGGTAAAACGGAAGGATTTCAATGAAATTTGATACCTACCGTTACTTTTGTCCGAGGAGTGTTTCGGATGGGTCAAATCATGACCCCGACCTGATCTTGACATTCAAAATTGTCAATTCAAGGTCAAACCGGGTAAAGCCGGGCGGATTTCGACGGGTACTTTTGTCGGGCACTTTTGTCCGGTGAGTGTTTTGGACGGGTTAAATCGTGACCCCGACATGACCTTCACCTTTAAAATGGTCAATTCAAAGTTAAATCGCGCAATTCTCCGAAAATCAGAGGGGAACATCCCGGAGGAAGTCGGGTCCACCAGCTACTATTATATATTTCTAGATTTAGTTACAAACTAAATACCTGTATATTGTACAAAGAAATGTTTGACAAATATATCTATATCAATATTACCATACGGGTCATTAAAATAGATACGACGAAACAAATTTTGAAGGGTGCATGTATCAGGTAAATTTTTATATTTCAAATGATGACAGGAATGCGGAAAGTTGAAGTAGCTACGTAATACTGGCTATCCGCATGAAGAGATATACATGTATATAAAAACCAAAATAGAAGATGACTGCTGGCGACAATGTTTTCCAAAAAAATTCAAAGCATTCGATAGCTCCCATCTAGTTATCAGCCCGAAGATCAATATGAAGTTTGGTGACTAATCAGATGAGGGATATGTCTGTACAGTTGCTAAACAATTCAGTCATGCAAAAGAGTAAGATACCAAATTGCTGCCTGTGGTCATGTTTTTTAACGAAATTTGGAAAAATTAGATTACTCTCACCCTGGTTATCCAGAAGATCATTGTGGAATCTGGTGACGATCGGACAAGGGGTGTCGTCTGTAGGATCAACCAAATTATTTAGCCATAAAAATAGTAAAATTCAAGATCACCGCTGGCAGTGATGTTTTCACAAGGAAAGTATGAGAACAAAATATGGCTCACATCTAGCGTTGACCCAAAATATCCACATGAGAAAAAGTTCTCCAATAAAAGCTGGCTGCAGGGTGCGCCAATTGATTCAAATTTGAAATTTAGCAGGGTGTACTCACTGTACTGCTGGTGGCCACACTCTTAGAACAAATGTGTATAAATACTACACAATATGTGTTACAATTGATCTTAAACAAAATTGTGTAGAAATGACACATGACACATAATTATTAAATATGTCGGTGGAATATCATCAACGTTGAATATGATTGAATATGTGAGACTGTGAGTGTATCATAGTTATTAGATGAAATGTGTTATATTGGAAACACAAAACTCGTAATGGCTACCACAGAACAAACAGTAATTTATTGGCAGCTTAAAATTTTGTTATACACTATGTTTGTGTAAAAACTGAACAACACATAATTGTGTAGCACAAAATTTTAAAGCAGCTGCCAATTTTTTTATTATGGCAGCTGTTACGAGGTTTATGTCTCAAATAGAAAATATCTCATATATTAAATATAATATACTCACATATTCACTCATATTCAATGTTGAGAAAATTCCACTGACACATTTATGTCATGTTGCATTTCTACACAATTTTGTTTAAGATCAAATGTAACACATATTGTGTAGTATTTATACACATTTGTTCTAAGAGTGCATGTTTTCCCCGCAAATTTGATAGACTGATGGACAAAACCACTGAATCCGTTGAATCAATATACATGTATACATGGATTCATTTATATGCATTGTTATACACAGTACTGGTATATAAAGGTACTGAAAATAACTATATTAATAGTATACACACAATAAACCATATATCATGGCTATGGGTTCTAATATCCGAACATGACAGCTGAGAACTTGGTGTGAATTGAAGAGTGGTGGTGTTTCAAGCATATCTAACCCTCCACGTTAGAAACATGCCATTAAATGGCATAAGTATAATCTAGCTTGAGGACAGAAGTGATCCATAAAACCCCCCTTAATTCAACCAGGTCCTCGCGCGCGATGTGTGGTCGATCACATGATGATCTAGGGGGGGGGGGGGGGGGGGGGGGGGGAGGGGGAATTAGAATTGTTGTATAAAAACAGCACTACATGTAAATATAAAATAAAATAGTGCTACATCTTATTACAGATTATTGCCACATATAATCAGTGACTATACAGACAGTCTGACAAAATAAAGTTTCAGTGACACTCTATCCGAATAGGGGAATAATTTCATCTGTTACAGTCAATGGAGCAATTATGAATCTGGAAAGGTGAAATTTCTAAGTAATACTAGATATCGACATGACGCGATAACATATAACGTAAATGCAATATGGCCGCTGGCAACCATTTTTTCCTATGAAGTTCAAAAAATATTTGATAGCTCTTATCTGATAGATCAATATCAAGATAAATATGAAGTTTGGTGATGATCGGATGAGTGAAGTGGACTGTGGTCTGAGCTAAACGGTTTAGTAATGTTTTAAAAGAATCTTACCTTAATATTTTTATGTTCACTTTATAAACTTCACTGAGTCATCTTTGTCATGTATTGAATTTTATATCTTTTGTTAACAGTTTATAAATCATGTATGTCTCATGTTTGTTATTTTAATTTATGTGTTTATTATCATTAAATAAAGTTGCATTCCTTAAAAAGATTCTTACCTTAATGTTTTTATGTTCACTTTATAAACTTCACTGAGTCATCTTTGTCATGTATTGAATTTGATATCTTTTGTTAACAGTTTATAAATTATGTATGTCTCGTGTTCGTTATTATATTGTATGTGTTTATTATCATTTAAAATAAATGTATTCACGTCCTCAATTATTATTTCACAAAAAAGCTCAAATACCCCAAAACACAATAGTTTAGAGTCGCCAATTAGTTAATCCGATTACATATAACACTAAGCACATAAGCCGCTTAACCTTTTAAATGGGGCCGACCGTTTACACTTTATAGAATGAAAGAACAAAAAGTTGAATAAAATCAACAAATTTGTGAATTTAAGAACAATTCAAACGTTAATGTTGTCTATGTCATAACCCGGACATATGCACCATATTTCAGTCTTGTCCATTTATAAACAAAGAAGATAATGCGACATCAAGTCCACTCACACCTTTTATACACCTTTATAGTGTTTCAGAACGAAAAAAAATGAATAAAATCAACAAATTTGTAAATTTAAAAACAATTCAAACGTCATTGTATTCCATGTCCCAGCCCGGACATATACACCAAATAATATTCATTGAGAAACAACGGACCAAATGCTAAATAACACCCCGGTTACACGGTTTATTCCGAGTCGGGCTCGGCCTCGGATACATCTTATAGTGTCTACCGAATTGGCACACGTCGACTGGGGCGATTTGACCCTGTGGAGATTAGGCCGATCCGACACCTTCTATAATTTACAGTATGTACCCGTTTACGCGTAGTTTACTTTAGAAAGTTCCGCAATTAATACCGTAAATAGAGCGACTGTATTTGACAGAGAATGCCTCTGTTATTGATTATCAAGTTGCTATACATTAAAAACGACAAATTCACAATCTCGTTCAAGCGCAGTAGTCTATTTTCCCCATGTTAAAGGACATCCACAAATACTAAATAACGCTAACCTACTGCAAATGTTCTACACGACAACTGTTAACATATTTGGGCTGAATTAATCTGATGCGTTATTATTCCTCAAAATAAACAACAAAACCATCGTTACTTGGAAATGTAGTTTGGGCTAAC
Source organism: Siphonodentalium dalli (assembly GCA_032622095.1). Classification (NCBI taxonomy): domain Eukaryota; kingdom Metazoa; phylum Mollusca; class Scaphopoda; order Gadilida; family Siphonodentaliidae; genus Siphonodentalium; species Siphonodentalium dalli. The sequence goes on along the minus strand of CP136062.1, from coordinate 92,910,256 downwards.
ATTTACATAAATCCTCCACATCATTTATCCGACACACACGTCAGATGAAAAACAGCCATCAGATAAACGCCCAAATTGGGCGAAATAATGACATTGTCGTCAAGACGTACGATGGTGTACGTAAATAAGAGCCTGCTCGTGTTACAGAAGTTGTGGCTCTGTTTACATAACACAGCGCAATTATATTGGTTAATCACACAAAAATTATATAAACGCTCTTTATTATTTCCATATCAGGAAAACATAACAAATAACGCTCTTTATGTTTACCATATCCGGATCTAAACAACAGCCAGGTAACATGACGTTTTTTGCTTTTGTTTACATAACAAAGGGAAAACAATTGACAATAACATACTGTATATGCCATATTTCTGATTGGTATAAGAACAAAGTATGTCTATATTTTACTATTCTTTCTGTTTATGGCAGTTTTTGACGGAGGTGAATGTTTTAACAGCATAACCAACTGCAACTCCGCCCGTATCTTTAAAGTGTTTTCAATTAAGTTGCATATTGTCTCTGTCTATTTATTTATTTAATTTTGTCAGTTATTTTGTGGACGGTCTTTAAAATGTAACTCAGATATCACAACTTTTCCAAGCTTATGTACTGCCGAACTAATTGTGGTATTTGCATTAATGTCAAACATTGCAGGCATTTATTCTGTATGAGATATCTTCGAATGAGACCTCTGCATTGTTGCTTCAAAGTCAAAGGCTCCAAAATTAGTAAATCGAGGCGGCTAACAAACTGCTTGTTTTTCCAGACGCTGTTGTCATTCATGTTTGTTTTTTCTCTTAGGAAGACTGATTTCCAACAAGTATCTTCATATATGTTATATCCCGCTGCAATTAAGTAGAGAACAGCATTCCTCATTTGGTCATGTATTTTCAACGCATAGAATGGGCTGTACTTTAGAAGCTGTCCTAGTGGTGTCATGTACGCCTCATCTTGGTGATTACTTATACATCCATATCGTGCCAGGAGTAGAACCATGTCCATGTTCGAGAGATCGCAGGCGATATGTAAAGCAGATTCTCTGTACTTGTTCACAACAGTTACATCGGCACCACATTCCAGCAAGGTCTGCACAACAGCCGGCATGTTTAGCTTTACTGCGAGAAGGAGGCATGTATCATGACTACTGTAGTCTATGCTTCCCCCTTCTTCGTCTGATATCTGCACTCCATGAACTCTATTGTTGATATCAGCACCTGGTAAATAAATCTCTGGTCATATGCAGTTCTTGTGAAACTTGCCATACATGTACAAGTAGACCTACGTTTTAGGGACATGGACCCCTTGAGTCTGTTGGTTAATGGCTCAAAACAATGATTTACAGAGATCCCAATAAATTTAAAATGGTAATTGCATGTGGCGGATGAAAAAAAAAATGAAGATTAATCATAAGGGAAAATCACCTGTAGTCTGTAGAAAGTAACAGCATTAGCAAAACTACAAATATGTATAATTATATACTATAGTATGTACAGATATGCATTCATTTCTCAGTTTTATTGAAACTTATATCCAGTTACCCTACACAATAAACAGAAAGTGTTCACTTTCATCGCGTTTAACATGACCTATTATATAATTTTTATTTGCCATTATGTTCTCTGAATGAATTTTGTAAAGTTTGATATTTATGTTTTCGAAAATCACCCTTAAAAGGCAGGATGGAAGATGGGTCAAAATTAGAATTACATGCACATCAACAGAGAGCTTATTCGGAGTACATTCCATATTCACAAGTCTCTGAGTTGGTAGGTTGTATGATGTCAGTATATCAGCTATTGTTCTAACAATATAAATTTTGTTTGGCGGAATGTCACATTGAAGGTGTCAATGACACTGTAGCTCAACTTGGAAAGGGAATAATTTCATGTGTTACAGTCAATGGAGCGATTAGGAATGCGGAAAGTTGAAATGTCTAAGTAATAATACCAGATTATCAACATGAAGAGATATCTATAAAGTAAAATCCAAGAAGGTTGCTGGCGGCTATGTTTTCCAATGAAATTCAAAAACATTTGATAGCTTCCATCTAGTAGATCAATATCAAAATTGATATGTAGTATGGTGATGATCGGATGGGCCAAGTGGACTGTAGGGTGTGCCAAAGAGTAAAATCCAAGATGGCTGCCAGCGGACATGTTTTAAGGCCGAATGACCCCAAAGTCACTTGTTCCCATCTACATGGCAATGTTAACAGCCATGACAAATTTCATAATGATCCGACCAAAGGTATGACATGTAGCCCGTGCCAAATTATTTAGTCATGCAAAGAGTAAAATCCAAGATGGCTGCTGGCGGGCATGTTTTTTGACCGAATGACCCCAAAATGACTCGTTCCCATTCACATGCCAATGTTAACAACCATGACAAATTTTATGATGATCCGACCAAAGGTACCGACATGTAGCCCGTGCCAAATGATTTAGTCATGCAAAGAGTAAAATCCAAGATGGCTGCTGGCGGCCATGTTTTTTGGTCAAATGACCCCAAAATGACTCGTTACTATCTACATGTCAATATTATCATAATTTACAAATTGCATGATGTTCAGACATGATGATCAGACAGGACTGTAGCCTGTGCTAATGGATTGAATTTTGAAATCCAAGATGGCCACTGGCAGCCATGTTTATTTGCCGAATGACCCCAAAATGACTCGTTCCCATTCACATGCCAATGTTAACCACCATGACAAATTTTATGATGATCCGACCAAAGGTACCGACATGTAGCCCGTGCCAAATGATTTAGTCATGCAAAGAGTAAAATCCAAGATGGCTGCTGGCGGCCATGTTTTTTGGTCAAATGACCCCAAAATGACTCGTTACTATCTACATGTCAATATTATCATAATTTACAAATTGCATGATGTTCAGACATGATGATCAGACAGGACTGTAGCCTGTGCTAATGGATTGAATTTTGAAATCCAAGATGGCCACTGGCAGCCATGTTTATTTGCCGAATGACCCCAAAATGACTCGTTCCCATTCACATGCCAATGTTAACAACCATGACAAATTTTATGATGATCCGACCAAAGGTACCGACATGTAGCCCGTGCCAAATGATTTAGTCATGCAAAGAGTAAAATCCAAGATGGCCACTGGCAGTCATGTTTATTTGCCGAATGACGCCAAAATGTCTCGTTCCCATTCACATGCCAATGTTAACAACCATGACAAATTTCATGATGATCTGACCAAAGGTACAGCCTGTAGCCTGTGTCAAAGGATTTAGTCATACAAAGAGTAAAATCCAAGATGGCTGCCAGCGGCCATGTTTTATGGCCGAATGACCCCAAAATTAAACGTTCCCATCTACATGTCAATATTAACATCCATGACAAATTTAATGATGATCCGACCAAAGGATTTAGTCATGCAAACTTTGCAAAGAGTACAATCCAAGATGGCTGCTGACGGCCATGTTTTTGGCCGAATGACCCCAAAAAGACTCGTTACCATCTACATGTCAATATTAACATAATTTACAAATTTCATGATCAGACAAACAGAACGGCATGTAGCCTGTGCTAATGGACTGAATTTTGAAATCCAAGATGCCGCTGGCAGCCATGTCTTTTTGCAGAATGACCCCAAAATGACTCGTTCCCATTTACATGCCAATGTTGACAACCATGACCAATTTCATGATGATCCGACCAAAGATGGCTGCTGGCGGCCATGTTTTATGACCGAATGACCCCAAAATGACTTGTTCCCATCTACGTGTCAATATTAACATCCATGACAAATTTCATGATGATCAGACAAACAATACGGCCTGTAGCCGGTGCTAATGGATTAAATTATTAAAATCCAAGATGGCCGCTGGCGGCCATGTTTTTTTTGCCGAATGATACCAAAATGACTTGTTCCCATCTACATGTTATTGTTAACATCCATGACAAATTTCACGATAATCCGACCAAAGGTACGACCTATAGCCCGTGCCAAAGGATTTAGTCGTGCAAAGATTAAAATCCAAGATGGCTGCCGGCAGCCATGTTTTATGGAAGAATGACCCCAACATGAAACGTTCCCATCTACATGTCAATGTCAACAGCCCGTGCTAAAGAATTTTTACATACAAAGAGTAAAATCCAAGATGGCTGCTGGCGGCCATGTTTTTTGGCCGAATGACCACAAAATGACTTTCACTCGTTCCCATCTACATGTCATTGTTAACATCCATGACAAATTTCATGATGATCCGACAAAAGGTACGACCTGTAGCTCGTGTCAAAGGATTTAGTCAAGCAAAGAGTAAAATCCAAGATGGCTGCTGGTGGCCATGTTTTTAGGCCGAATGACCCCAAAATGACTCGTTCCAAGCTACATGTCAATGTCAACAGCTATGACAAATTTCATAATGATCCGACCAAATGTATGACCTGTAGCCCGTGCTAAAGGAAATTGTTGACACACACACACATGCACACCCTCTCACACACACTCACACATCCACCCACACACGGATGATGGATACCAAGCCGTGGCAATAGCTCAAACATTACAAAGTAATTAACATCCATGACAAATTTCATGACGATCAGACAAACAATACAGCCTGTAGCACATGCTAATTATGGATTGAATTTTAAAAACTATTTATGATCCGACCAAATGTACGACCTGTAGCCCGTGCTAAAGGGAATTGTTGACAGACACACACACACCCTCACACGGACGACGGATACCAAGCCCTGGCAATAGCTCAAACATTACAAATTAAAGTTGAGCTGAAAAGGATAAATTACTTTCATGAGGCGAACAAGAAATAGTCAAAGTGTTTAACTACTTTGGTGTTCATTTCTTTTATAATGGCAGATTCTGTATTCTTTGAAGAAAACGATAAATGTTTCATTAAAAGGCTATGTTCAGTCTATATATTCAATAAAGTCCGTAAACTACATCTGCCAATTGATATGATGTTGAAATTATTTGATACTATGATCATGCCAATAATTTTATATGGTATCGAAATATGGTGTTTTGAGAGAATCCACACCCTTGAGACTCTACATATGAAATTTTGTAAAATATTATTATGCATGAAATCTAGTACACCTAATTATAAGGTGTATTGAGAACTTGGTAGACATCCCCTTTTAGTGGAAATAAAGTGCAGAGAATTAAAATATTGGTAAAAACATTTATCTAGCAATGGTTCAGAATTGTCTAAGAACATATATCTTATTGAATTAACACGCAAGTCAAAATGGCTTAACTTTGTGACAAACAACCTGAATGAACTTGATCTATGCATGTCAATATTAACATCCACGACAAATTTTGTGATGATCGGACGAAAACTCTGGTCTGTAGCCTGTGCTGTGAGTCACAGTCCGCTTTATCTAAACAGGACATTAATTTTGCAATATTAAGACCTTCTTATAGACCAGCATTTGAGATAAACTTTTCATTGAGTTAGAATCATCTGAGTAACTTTTTACAGAAATATTAAAACCAGCCCGTGTGTATAGCCGGTATTTGCTTCACTTGCCAGATCATCTGATCCCTTATATGGTGAAATTTAGAACAGCCAACCACAGACTCCCCATTGAAAAAGGGTGGTTGCAAAACCGTATACCTTGTAATACCTGTGAACAGTGCGGTAACAGGATAGGGGACGAGTATCATCTTCTATTGATATGTGATGAATTTATAGATATCCATGAACAGTACATTCCAAAATAATATTGGTTATCTCCAATGCAAGAAAAGTATTATGGGCAGAATCCATGAGAAAAGTTTAAGATCTGAATCTAGAAATTGCTAAATCCTAAAATCTAGTGGTGACTAACTCTAAGCAAATTCACAGCCCAATTTGTTTTCCTTAAATTAATTAGCAGTTTTGATTGACCACGGAGAGGGACCACAGTTTGAATTCTGAACATGAAAATTGCTAAATCCTAGACTGGCCTCAAGCTTTCCAAGTTTTGGAAATTTCCAACTTGACACCCCCACAAGGTTGGAAATTTAATGGCTACTTCAGACCAAAATTTAGAAATTTCCAACTAATGTTGTACAGGTCTGTTCAGGTACAAAATTTCCAACTGTTGAAAATTTTCACCAAGGTTGGGTGGGGGGGGGGGGGGGGGGTTGAGACACTGCTGTTTCAGGAGCCAACCATGGTTAGTTGCCTAGTGTAACCCTGTTCTGATCTACAATATATTTCTAGTCAATTCAGGATTGGAATGTGGTGTTTATGGAATGATATTGTTTTGTTCTCACGAACAATGTAGGGGGTCATAATACATCAATATATAGTTTATTAAAGGTACATCAAATTACTATTTAATAGCACACAAAACTATTCTTTTTATTGTGGTCCGCAGATGATAATTGGATTAAAATTATTTAGTTGCCCAAGATGTGGTAGCCTACTTCTAAGGTATGCCAGGTGACAGTATATACCTGCATGCATCAACTATAAAATAGGATTATCTTTTTCACCTAATTATTCTCTGCTGTGAAGTGATGTTATATATTATATCAGTGAGATAATTTAACAGATTTGTCTAGATTGGTACTGCAATATAATATACATGTACTTTGATCACCATATATGTGAGTTTCACCCTGTGATAATTAAATACTGGCTGGTGAGTATTTCAGTTGTGATCGAGTGTTCCGATAATAAGTTAAACACATGACCGTAGGTTGTTTGTTGAACTTACTATATGAACATTCCCACCAAATCACTGAAAACGAATCCTATGTATTCTGTACTTATACTATCAAACACTTTTCCAAATGAATAATAAACACTGTTAATATATACATGTATAGCTATCTGAACAGGAGAATAAATTTAACAAAGAAAGGGCAAATAGTTCTTGTTCGCATTTTCCTGATCGATTTATGGATATGAAAAATTTATAATATAATATATGTTTATCATTTAATCAGACCATTGGCTTTTAGAACTGTTTTACCTAAAGACACAAGCAGCTTTATCATGTATGCATCCCGCTTCATGCAAGCCAGATAGAGTGGCGATAGCCATCTTCTTCTACCTCTTTCAATGACATAAGAATCTTTGTTCAATTTGGCACCTAAAATGAATAAAAATATAACAATATATACTATTAATAGGAATACTGTTTGGTGCAATATTAAATTACCAGTGGGTAGTTTAATCTAGTTCTTGATTCACAGTGCTTAGACATTGGATGCTGTTCTCACACAATGATGTATCATGTAGAAATAACATCAGAGTTGACAAATTCTGCCAGGTAAACTTGAGATGTGAAAATCATTGTTTACATATTCAACCAACCGTGACCAACTCAGTGGACAGATGATAAAGTATCATAAGTAAGTAAAATTCTTGCAGCGAATAAATATTATCACGCACCTACTAAATGTCATTCGCGACTTGCCGTTAAAATAGTTAAACCATTAAGACCACCATAAACAAAAAGAATATTAAAATATAGACATATTTAGTTTTTATACCAATCATAAATATTGCATAAATAGCATGTTATTGTCAAGATCATACGCAGTGTTAGTAATCAAAAGCTGTGTTATGTTACAGTACAGTACGAAAAGAGTGTGCGATAAGCAAAACACTCAACACCGGGGAGATCCTACCATTGAACTTTCATTAAAACTGTACCATGTAAATTGTTTACAACATACCGCTATAGTGCTAGCTTATCCTCGCGACTCATTACTTCGGTGTTGAATGGGTCACCTTGAATCAATCTCCTCAACAAAAAAAAATCACCACAGTGTTGAGTGTTTTGCTTATCACACACTCTTTATATGCTGTATATAAACAAATGCTCGGATCGTACACGCGTGTTTTGTGGATAATATCGTATTCATACTAACATTCTTGAGGAAATTTTCACAATTTAGTATAACTTTTATTTCTAAACTATAATCTACTAGCTGATGTGCCCGACTTCTTCCGGGCTATATAGGGATTTCTTTGTGATCGCCTGCGTCTGGGCAGAATGTACAACGTTGAACAGTAGTGAGGGAAAAACGTTTAAAGGTATTAGGAGAAAGAAAAAACTATTGTTGGATCTGTCCAAAACATGCCGATATGAGCGTATATGAGCGAAGTGAAGGTCAAGGACACGGTCGCACATGAAATTGGAACTCCATATTGTTCCCGGGATCAAAGTAGGCCTACATACCAAATTTGAGTCGGATCAGTCGAGCAGTTTTTGAGTCTAAAACACACGCATGCATATATACACACAGGCAGAAGTTCCAAAATGTGTAAAATAACTAGCTGATGTGCACGACCGTCTGGGCTATTTATGGATTTCTTTGTGATCGCCTCTGTCTGGGCAGAATATACAGCATCTGGGCAGAATATACAGCGTCTGGACAAACTATTGTTCGATCGGCCCAGAAACATGCACACGCACCCAAACAAGCAGACGGGCGGACGGACGGATGGACAGATGCACGCACGCACACACAGAGTCAGAAGTTCCAGAATATATAATAGACAACCAAGGCCATCCGTGCCATAACTAGTTTAGACAGTCAAATGTGTCTATCATATTACAGTGTCACCATACGATGTATAAACTTCCCCCTGGTCATAACAAGGATTTGTCTGATTTTTGTCATATATATGACAATAAATCTTGGTGTACAAACTATAATGTTGAAATGTTTACATGCTCAATGGCTGGACTCTGTGAACACATGTCAGTATGACTTACCATGTGCCACAAGGAATTTTATTATCTCATAACTTCCTTTATTGATAGAGAAGCAAACTGGATACCATTTGCTATTTTTCTCAGATAATTCGTTGCTGGGTCGATCTTGATTCCAGTTTGTGCATGGCTTGTTCACACTCAAATTACACTCCAGAACCAGCCTCTTGACCTGCGGATTGAATAAAGTATACATAATTGTATGTACCTTATGTTAAAATCTCGGCACAAAATAAAAATAACACAAAACAAAGAATTTATGTAAATTAATGTTCTCTTCAAATTGCATGGAGTAGGTCTGATGATAGTACGTCTGTACGGGGCTAAAGGGGGCGTATCCTAAACACATCCCATTTCTAAAGGTTCTACACTACGTCTGAGGGCCCTTTGTCCGCCTATTTCTATGCCCCATAAGCCCTCTTTGTTTATAAATCCCTCCTTTTCTAATTTCTATTTATTTTATAGGGCTAATTAATTAATGATACTCCTCCTTTTTATCCAGACAATTGTGCCCACGCTGGGGGAAATGGAATGTACTGGAAGCCTGTTTATTCATCGATTTTACCCTGTTGGCCTGTTTATTCAGAGAATCGATCTTGCCCACGCCGCGAGCCCACGCCTTTGGAATGGAAGCCTAATTAATTTATTCAGCGATTTTACCCACGACAGTGGAATGTTATGGAAGCATGTCCTCACCACTGTATAACTATTCAAAAGATACCACTAAAATAAGGCTAAGGTGTCAATAGCGATGGAGAATTTTAAAGGAAGATAGGAGCGCTCTTTATCAACTCGTCGGGAGCATTCAGGCTTGCTATCGTCTTTTCTATGACCCTATAGTTTTATTGGGGACCTTCTGTATACATATTTCTGATGACCTAATGTCTTCCAAAAGCACATATTGTGAGCTTCAATCAAAATAATCTGTAATATTGATTACTTCCACTGAGGAGACCTGTGTATTATACAATTGATAGAAGCATACATTCAAAGGGATAACTGTGTTAATACCGTGCTCTTTTGGACAATCGATAATATCTTTAACATATGCACTCTGTGTAAACAAAATGGAGTTATCTCCACCTTAAAGTGCTGAGCAATTATAAATGGCCAGAATAATTATTCTCATTGAATTTTCATCAATGTTGCTTATAGCAATGTATAATGAGTCCTTTGTTAACTGTCAATAGTCTCACAGTGTCGTCATTTGCTTCAGAAATGGTTCATAAAATGGAACACATGCGGGTTTACATTCCTTAAAGGTATGTATGCATTTAAACCTAATTCATCGTATCCATAAATAATAAATAAAAACGCTCTTTATTTTTAAAATTGTCTGAATTTTCCTCGTGTTATCATAGATTTTTAGCAATATACATGCTTTAATTCATATGAAATTGTCATACTGGACGTTAAATGACAACATCTTTTAACAAATTAGCCTTAAAGTTATACGTCACAAATGCATGTACATTCGATGCAATAATGTATGAATGAAGGTTTTTGTTTGTCATTACTCCAGAAATGGTTCATACAATTGACCTCCTTTGGTTCACATACCTTTAAAGGTACCCATCATTTAAACCTAATTCTTCGTTTCCATTAATAAAATGCTCTTTATTTTCAAAATTGTCTGAAGATCCCCTCGTTTTGTAAGTTATACGTCACATATGCATGTACATTCGAGGTAATCATGTAGGAAATGAAGGTAATGATTTGTTATTCACTTCATAAATGGTTCATACGATGGACCACATTTGGGTCACGTGCCTTAAAGGTACACGTCACTTTCGGAAATTATATAATTAGACAATACATTACATATCAGGTTGGACATATCAACCATAGTAAGTTCATTTAATTCAATGGGTCTTCAAGTTATACGTCGCATATGCATATACACTCGAGGTAATCATGTAGGAAATGAAGGTATTTATTTGTTATTCACTTCATAAATGGTTCCTATTTCCTATAATAGCGTACTATTATACCTGTGGTCGCATACCTTAAAGGTACACGTCATTTAAACCTAATTCAGCGTGTTCATCAATACAGACGCTCGTAGTATTGTAACCGCGGGGTCCCAGGAATAACTGATAATACAGTTATCTTTTGGACAATCGATAATATCTTTGACCTATGCACTCTGTGTAAACAAAATGGAGTTATATCCACCTGTCCCGTCTGACGTACAGAATGATAATAGCTTAAATTAATCGATGTAAGCGTATATTCTAGAATTTTACACAAAGGATGCTTCCTGTGGTTATAAGAATTAGTGCCACCTTAAACAACCAGAACATTAAAGCAGAGTGGCATTCAAGTTATACACTATATATGCATGTTCATTCGATGCAACAATGTATGAATGAAGGTTTTTGTTTGCCATTACCTCAGGAATGGTTCATATAGCATACTCTTATAACTGTCTCATACCTTAAAGGTACACGTCATTTTAACCTAATTTAGCGTATCCATCGATGAAAAAGGTCTTTATTTTCAAAATTGTCCCTCATTTTGATATTGATTTTAGCAATCTACATGCTTTCATTCATATAAAATTGATAGAATATAACATATTTGCCTTCAAGTTATACGTCACATGTACATTCGATGCACAAGTTAACACATTACATATAGGGTTGAACATATCAAACATAGTAAACTCATTTAATCAAATTGATATTCAAGTTATACGCCACATATGCATGTTCATACGATACACTACATACCTTAAAGGTAACTGTCATTTAAACCTAATTATTTGTTTTCATTAATAAAACGCTCTTTATTTTCAAAATTGTCTGAAGGTCCCCTCGTTTGTAAGTTATACGCCACATATGCATATACAATCGATGCAACAATGTATGAATGAAGGTATTGGTTTGTATTTACTTCATAAATGGTTCATACAATTGACCATATTACGGTCACGTGCCTTAAAGGTACACGTCACTTTCGGAAATTACATAATTAGACAATACATTACATATCGGGTTGAACATATCAACCACAGTAAGTTCATTTAATTCAATGGGTCTTCAAGTTATATGACACATATGCATGTACATTCGAGGTAATCCTGTAGGAAATGAAGATGATGATTTGTTATTCACTTCATAAATGGTTCCTATAGCGTACTATTATACTGTTGGTCCCATACCTTAAAGGTACACATCACTTAAACCTAATTCAGCATATCCATCGATACAAACGTTCGTAGTATTGTAACTGAGGGGTCTCTTACCTTAAAGGTGTCCATCACATATATCTGTAAATAGGCAACTCAATTATCTGCGTTATGAATGTATTTCGATTGTTTTGTTTCTGTTAATGATAAGGTATTATTTCTTTCGAAAATGCGCCCTCACTCTGCACTTTGACTAATATGCAATCATTTGTATCATTTAGAATGTCAAAATCTGGTCTAAAGCAGTCGTATTAGTTATATGTAAGGCAATTTTCCTTTCAAGTTATAACACATTAAAACTATGCATAAATGTTATATACTTGGAATATGATAGGTCTCCATGGCCTTATTTGGACACAGAATCTAACCGAACGATGTTCATTCTCTAAACGATTACGTGTGTATAGGATATTGAGGGTAGAGAAAGCCAGCTTAGCGTACTAAGAGCCAGTTAGACTGACAGCCTATATTTCGGCCTTATTTTATGGGACCATTTGTCTGTGTATTTCTATTTATGGGACCCTTTGTCATTGTATTTCTATGGACCTATAGTGTTAATTATGGGACCCTTTGTCTCTATGGACCTATAGTCTTAATTATGGGACCTTTGTCTGTGTATTTCTATTTATGGGACCCTTTGTCATTGTATTTCTATGGACCTATAGTCTTAATTATGGGACCCTTTGTCTGTGTATTTCTATGGCTCTATAGTCTTAATTATGGGACCCTTTGTCTGTGTATTTCTATAGCCATATAGTCTTAATTATGGAACCCTTTGTCTGTGTATTTCTATTTATGGGACCCTTTGTCATTGTGTTTCTATGGACCTATAGTCTTAATTATGGGACCCTTTGTCAGTGTATTTCTATGGACATATAGTCTTAATTTTTGGACCCTTTGTCATTGTATTTATATGGCCCTATAGTCTTAATTATGGTTCATTTGTCTGTGTATTTCTATGGCTCTATAGTCTTAATTATGGGTCCTTTGTCTGTGTATTTCTATGGCTCTATAGTCTTAATTATGGGACCCTTTGTCTGTGTATTTCTATAGCCGTATAGTCTTAATTTTGGAACCCTTTGTCAGCGTATTTCTATGGACCTATAGTCTTACAAAGCCCTTTTGTTCATAAACCAAGTGGTAAGCTATGTTTAGCATATGGGATACATTTATTACTAAAACAGTTATAGGAACTGTGGTAATTATACTTTATTATTTAAAACGACCACACACAGAACAGGTTTTGCCAATTCGCTCTGTGTAACCTATTTGTAGTCTGTATATAGGGGTATGTTCAGCAAACACAAGTAATCGATGCCTACGGTTGTAAGTGGTACTAGGCAGTGATCACTGAGTTTATAGGTATATGGTTCAGAACCAAGCTTTTTAGTTTTCAGTGTATAATTACCATAATTCCTAATTATTCCCAAGGTCCAAATGAGTTCACTATCTAATTCTGAAATAGTTTTAGTTGTGTTTACAATGTAATCCAAAACTAGTTGTTCGTTAAACATCTTTTCAATCGTGAAAATTTCACAAGGTTCTGGGAGAATGATGTAACCGCATATAGATGTTTCTTCTTCGAATATCCGACTTCTTTCATTGAAAAACACGTCCTTGTAAACAGAAATTCGAACAAAGTTATCTCCAATAAGTTCACTAATCCCTCGTATATCGTTATTTTTAGCAATACCTCTAAATAGCCAGCAATCAGAGAACAATTGATCCACAATATTCAGTAAGAAATCTGTTTCAAATTCTGATCTCTCCATCAAAGATTCCAATCTCTTTCTACCATCAACAAAATGTCCTTCCAAAATTAACTTTATTATTAGTTTCTCTTCTCTTAGAAACCAAGTTTGCTGTAGTTCCTTCTTGATTTCTTCACGTAGTATTGATGCGTTAACTATAGGCCTACTATTGGAAGCACCATGGCATTGTAACAATGCTCCTTGGTGGTTGGGCTGCAGTTGGTTAAATTTCTGCACTTTGTAAGTAGAGTACTAGAGTTGCCTTTTTGCAGATCTTGGAAACATGTTCATTCCAACTAAAATCCTCCTTGATGTTGACGCCGATACACCTTGCAGAGTTCACATATCGTAGTGGTTTCCCAAATTCCCATGAATGGTGTACTGGGTTTCCAAGACATTTCATTTCCTTTTGTTGGTTATACGTATGATCTCGCATTAGTCCACATTGAACTCCATTTGCCACTTATTTTCCCAAAGTTGGGAATTATAACACAAAAAAGGAAATAATTATGTATTTCCTACAAGAAGTCAGTTCAACATTGCCCAGAGGAACTTGAAAAGCCCCAAGGTCCCAAACCAAATTTAGAAATTTACAGAATAACAACTCATTGTAGTGATAATAGATAAACATGCTATATGGTGAAATTTCCATATTAGGTAGAGTGCTGATTACAAGTCATTGTCCCTTGGAAGAGAAGTCAGTTGTGTACATGTACAGGGTCTAAGCATTATAGTATGCATGTCCACATATACATTAGTAATATCCAATCCACGCATATATGTGTGCTAGTGTGCGGTGTTGTAGAATACATCAGACACTAACTAGGTTATAGTATAATATTTTAATAAGACATTTTGGTTTGGCCAATGTTGGGGGTCTCTCACCGCCCCCCCCCCCCCCAACATTGGCCAGATTTTTTGTTTACTTTACAAAACTTCAAAAAGTTCGCAGTTTTTGTACTGGCGGAATATGATATCTACGGGAGTTAGCCAGAGTAGAGATTCATGGCATGATCTAGGGGAAGGTGGGTCACAGTGAGACACGGGGCAGAGCTAGTGAGACATTGCCTATAACTTTTCTAATTGCCAGACCAATATCCATGACTCCTCCAGGTAGTCCAGAAATATTATAGCCATGTATATAAATATGTCTTTACTATATTTGTTCAAAATGGCTATAATCTGGTGAAGGTTGAATCTGGTCAGCGACCAATTTTTAAGGCAAAATTAATGAATTTAATTTTTGGAAACAAATATCTTATTGGATAGAATAGAATAGAATAGTTTATTTTTGTCAATCAAGACACACTGACGCCGGCGGGCAGTGTAATTATAGGTACAATATAATAACATAATAAAAATGTGGTTGATTTTGTTGATTTATGTGATAAATAATAAAAAATGAGAATAAAATACAATAGAAATAAAAATATGTGAACAAGTGCCCCATTCCACATGTAAGTTTTGTTTTGTTTTTAGATTGTATAGATAGCTAAATTGTTGGTAATGCTGTTTAGCATAACGCCTTTTACAGCATAGTAATCATACATAATAACATACGACAAAATATGATTGGGTTGATTGGTCAATATGAAATGAGAGGTTAAATATTTGCCCAGTCTTCTTGTACTTAAGGTAAGGTCCTTTGCAATCCACAATCAAACTTTTATAAGCGACTTTTAAGTCAAGATGTGGGTGAGAATTAGAACAAACCGTCAAGGAATATACTGATGGTGAGATGTTCTGCAAATGTACTAACTATGTTGAATATATAAAAAGGGACCTTATCTGAAAGTGCAAGATACATGTAACTGGGGAGCTTTTGGTCAACTGAATTAAAATCAAATAAGGTGTAATGCTATTGTGCTGATGGTTTCAGAACAGAATGTGATGCTAGATAGAAGTGAATTGTGATGTTATTGTTACATACATAAAACAATATGGTATTAGGGTTGGTATTTGCTGGCTTGCTAAGTATTAATCAAGTATCGTCACCTTCTTTGAGTATTTCATTTCTGGTTTGGTGTAGATGCTCAATTATATAGACTTTTAGATGTTGTATGATATTTTTATCCTCCGCAGACATAATCCATATAAATTTGGCCTCATTTTCTAAATCTGATATGTTAGGGCAATGTATTTCCATTTCCCTAAAAAAATTATTTCTAAATACTGAATATATAGCATTTGGCAGAATACTGAATATTTAGCATTTGGCAGACTGGAATTCGTTGCATAATTCACATAACCACTATTATATATGGTACTAGCAGGTGACCCGACTTCGTCCGGGCTTTGACCTTGAATTGACCATTTTGAAGGTCAAGGTCAGGTCGGAGTCACTATTTGACCTGTAGAAAACACTCCCCGGACAAAAGTAACCCTAGGTATAAAATTTCGTCGAAATCGGTCAGCTTTACCCGATTTGACCTTGAATTGACCATTTTGAAGGTCAAGGTAAGGTCGGGGTAACGATTTGACCCGTCCAAAATACTCCCCGGACAAAATCACCCGTAGGTATCAAATTTCGTCGAAATCCGTCCAGCAGTTTTCCCGGCCAAAGCTAACAGACAAACAAACAGACAGAATTCCCAAAATATATATTAGATCATTTGTGGGTACCCGTTTCAAGGTGAAGGTCACCTCGGGTGGAAAAACTGACCCGTTGAAAATCTCCCCCATTGCTAGGAACCCCTAAGTACGAACAGACACAAGAATCACACAACACGCTCATGTCTGGACACAGACACAACACGCTCATGTCTGGACAGACACGCTCTTTATCAACGACACTGCGGATACGAACGCTCTTGAACTATCACGCGATTAACCCATGAATTCCCATTGCGGTGGCGGGGGAATGGAGAAGGAGTGCTCTGACGTTCTCAGAAGCGGTGCGATGACACTTCAACTGGGATTTCACCCTTAGATAGGAAGTTTGGGCTCAATCCATCCGGCAGTTTTCCCGGCCATAGCTAACACACAGACAAACAGACAGAAGTCCCAAAATATATACTAGTAGTAGATATACCTCTGCGATTTATTTATAGAAATGTATGTATGCTTCAATTTCAATGAGTTACATGGGGGTGCAGTGGGCACAGTGAGACTTGGGGTAGGATCCACCTTCAGTAAATGATAGGCCTACCTTTGAAAAGGAATGATATAATTTGCCAAATGACTATATATAATTGTTTTGGGGCTGTAATAATTGGGTTGTTAGGCCTAAAAAAAAGTCGTTTGTTTCCGCTAACCCGACCGACCCTATTTTAAACCCCCGACCCTAAACTTGTTATTGCCATAGCAAAAAAAATGGACCAAAAAAAAAAACAATTGTTTTATTTCAAATTTCAACAAAAAAAAATTAGGTCCTAATTCATATCATAACAAGATGCAAAACATTTATATATATTGACATAAGAAATTTTAGTTTACAAAAAGATTTAAGTTTAACAGTTGGAATCATACTGTAAAGTATGTTTGGCTTTATTTAGCCTTCATCTGTGAAAACTTCAAATAGTTTCAGTTCAGGTTTGTTATGATTCAGCCTTCAGACTTCAGTATTTCAATGAAATACAGTACAGGAACATTAACAATTTGATCGAATCAACCTGGTTATCAGGTGGGATCTCATAATACCAAATGAAAAATTAACATAGAGATTAGTACCGGTACTATAAATAGTAAATACTAACTAAATAGACATTGTACTACATGTAGTATATTATGTATGTGTCTCACTTTAATTTTATAAAATAGCCTATTATTTGAATTAGAGTGATAATGTTAAGTCTCATTTCAAGCAGGATAAGCATAATCCATTGAACCAAAAGATATCTGACAATAAGTTATAAGCATTTCCAATCCATACATATATAAAAAATTCCAAAGTTATGCTTGAGAAACTTGATCAAATTGACCTCTCAGTACAATTCAAAATTCTGACTCAAAGTGCCCTAGATTAGCTCTAAATGCAATGGATTTTCAAAAAATTTCCAGGGGGAGAACCCCCACCATCAGCAGGGGGTCACCCCTCCCAAACCTTCCTCCGCTCAGGCCTTTAGGTTATGTCTTTGGCATATCATTGCCCAAAAACAGGTGTCCCCAAAAAATACCTAGATCCTTCACCGAATGCGGAGGAGAAGGTGGGGTTGTGAAGCCATCATTAAGAGATCGGTACAAGACGATCACTCCAATATGTGACAGTGCAGTGGTGCTGGACTGACTCCAGTTGTCGCCAGACCATATGGGAAATATTAGGATTATCAGACTATATTTTAGTATATAGACTAGTATATATGTAAATATTGAAGCATATGTAAGATTGAATTGGAGTTTTTAGTTCCTCTGTCATTTGGGTTAACCTGATTGGGGCTAAGAAGTGCATAGTTTGGGTTATTGACAATTAAGTATTACACAGTTATTTTTAAAGATACTGAAAAAAAACAGTTAACAAAAAACAAAAAAGTTAAGCCTACCTAGACAAGATTGATTTATATTATGATCAATATATAATGAGTTAACATGTATGGAATCTTATTAGGTCCACTTGCTAATGGCGCACTTTTTGTCGAGATGAGTACTAATAACTGCCGTAATCTGCTCTGGATGTGTACTCCAAATCTATTCAAACAGACAAGGATGGATAACTCTAAAATCAAGTGGTCAAAAAATCTCAAAAAATTGCGTAAAGGTCAGTGATTCCAATTTCTGTGGTCGGGACTGTGGCGTAGGTATGATATATTAAAATAAAAATAAAACCTCATCCAAATTATGAGCATCGATGGCTTCAAGTAAGCAACGTTGGCTATGTGTCATATCCAACTGTTAGATCCATGTATTCCATCCCACTGGCATAACGATCATCACTAATCAAGGTGTTGGTTGCACGCTTTGATCTTTGCCGACGATATTCACAAAGTTGTGACAAACGCTTTTTGCGTAAAAACTACATCAGTCGCTCGCCAAATTTGATCCTATATTTAGATTATGTATGACGTCAGGAAATTCCCAGCTCAAAGTTTTTTCCTGGCGAAGCATTTGTTTTGTAAATGGAGACTTCTACTCTTCTAGCTGGGACTAATAATATAACAGCTTCTAATCCCAGCTTCTAGTTAGTTTACAAATCTACATTTTTTCAAGAATTTGGAAACTTAGAAACGCTCAACGGTATCAATGCATTGGACTCATATCATATTATATTCAAGTTATCATGACTTCATGCGGGAACTATAACTTTGGACGCTGTTAGTAAATTTGGCGAGCGACTGATGCAGGCCGACATTTCGTGAACTTGTGAAGAAGTGACGACAGAAGCAAACAAATCGAGATTTCGGTTCATGTTTTAGAAGAATCTTCATATACAAATCGTTGACATTATTTATTTGTAATCTCCACAGAACAAAGATGTGCAGTTTATTAACAAAATATTTCGGAAAACAGGAATAAAACTACGATGTATTTGTGAAGTAAGTCGCCCATGACAAACTGGGGTGATGGTTTTCAGCACTACAAGAAGGATTTTAGTGTACGGTACTTCAGATGCTGGTTTTGAGATTTTATGAATATTTATTATTTTAATAAATAATCTAAAAATGATTTCACTTGTTGCTGCTTTTAATTTTAATTATCACATGTCAGGGAGAAATTAAGCCTTAAGGGAATTATCTTTATATATATGCTGTAGAAGAAAATTGGGGATCCCAGAACAATGTGTGACTAAACACCAACTTCACAATGCCATATGAAGCCAACCCAAGCCATACCAAGCCGTAGGAAATAAGAAGAAAATTGAAGTTTATTCTATATACTAGTAGGCCTATTATTTTGTATAGGCTAGCTTGGTGTTTTTCACATTTATTATTTATTTGCACTTAAGCACTAATCATTTGCTCTTAAACGTAACTGATTTGCGCGTAAGCATTAATATTTGCGCTTAAGCGCAAATATTTACACTGAAAGGTACTCAATCCGTATCAACGCTCGAAAATTACTATTTCCTTGGCTTCGGGGGTAAAAAATATTTGATTCGAGTCAAGGAACCCACCCATCACAGCTCAGGGTGATCAGATATCGATGTTTGAAATCTATTATTTTAACTTTAGTCAGATATTTGACAAATCGGCAAAATTTCGTTGAACAAAATGTTGATCAATAACAGGTTTTGTGCAATTTTATACTATAGTGGATTGTGCTTTTCATTATTTTTGGGCAATTATTAGATTCTGATAACTGAAGCGACATTTTCAAAAAAATTTGTTGTTGTTGGAATGTGATGATATGGGGACCCTCTGATCGGATTGAGTACCTTTAAGCGGAAATATTTGCGCTTAGCAAATAATGAATAAATGTGAAAACGGCATCCCATAGTTTAGTAGCAACACCAGAAAACGGTACTTATTTTGCTTTTTGAAGCATTGTTTGAAGTGATATTTTCTATCACATCATTGAATTTTTCATTGAATTTTTCTAGCATATAAAATACATAGTCTGTGTACTGATAAGTATTCCATGTGCTTTATGGGGTTATTTTTATACCCATAATTTGACAAAATTGTTTAAAGAGAGATTCCGTTTTCAGGGGATTGAATTTTACAAGCCATTCTGATGCCCAAATTAACACTGTGGCAACACATGAGAGTTACGTCGATGGTTTACTTCAATTTGAGGTTTGAAGATCATTATGAGACTTGGTTCCTATTATAGAGTACATTTCACAAAAACAAATGGCTGACAAATGTACAGATCTACTTGCACTTCTATACAGCGGCAATCTTGGATTTCAAAATGCAATCCATAAGCACGGGCTACTATACAGGTCCTACTGTTCGTCTGATCATCATGAAATTTGTTATGGTTCTTAATATTGACATGTAGATGAATGGGAACGAGTAATTTTGGGGTCGATCAGCCATAAATCATGACCGCCGACAGCCATCTTGGATTTTACTCTTTGCATGAATAAATTGTTTGGCCCGGGCTACAGGTCGTACCTTTGGCCGAATCATAATGAAATTTGTCATGGATGTTAACAATGATGTGTAGATGGAATTTTGGCGTAATCGAGCATAAAACATGGCCGTCGGCAGCCATCTTGGATTATACTCTTTGCATGACTAAATCATTTGGCATGGGCTAAAAGTTATACCTTTGGTCGGATCATTATGAAATTTGTTATGGGCATTGACATGTTGATGGAAACGAGTCATTTGACAAATGTACAGATATACTTGCACTTCTACTCAGCGGCTATCTTGGATTTCAAAATTAATTCCATTAGCACAGGCTACAGGCCGGAGTGTTCGTCTGATCATCATGCAATTTGTCGTGGAAGTTAATATTGACATGTAGATGGGAACGAGTCATTTTGGGTTATTCGGCCATAAAACATGGCCGCCAGCAGCCATCTTGGATTTTACTCTTTGCATGACTAAATCCTTTTGCATGGGCTACAAGTTTGACCACTTTTGGAGTTCATCAAGATCGCTTTGTAGTGTGTCCATATCATTTGTGTCTATTATCTCCTTAACAATCTTTGTGTCGTCTGCAAACAGCATCACTTCTGATTTTACACAGTCTGGTAAGTCATTTATGTACAGGACAAACAGTAGTGGGCCAAGTACAGTTCCTTGAGGGATACCGCTAATGACTGGATGTTGTTCTGATGATGTTCCATTTACTATGACTTGTTGTTTCCTTCCTGTAAGAAAATCTTGTATCCAGCCTAGGATGTTCCCTCCGATGTTGTAACTGCCAGTCTTCTTTATCAACCTCCTGTGTGGGACGGTATCAAAGGCTTTCATATAATCCATGTATACCAAATTGTACATGCGTTGGATGTCCGCTGTCCATAGATTTGGTCCATTTTTCTGGTGTGTGTAGCAGTTGCAGTGTTGTAGACCTTCTTTTGATGTATCCAAACTGACCTTTGCTGAACAGCTTGTTGTTTACCATATGATCCATGATCTTATCCCGTATGAATCCTTCCATTACTTTGCCAACCACACTTGTCAAGCTGACTGGTCGATAGTTACTTGCCAAATTTTTGGAACCTGTTTTGTATATCGCTGTTATATTTGCAGCTTTCCATTCATCTGACAGTTTCATCATCCTCAGACTGTTGTTGTATATTGTTGATAATGGCTTGCTCAGTTCCTTAGCGAGTTCTTTCAGGATTCGAGGGTGGAAACCATCTGGACCTTGTGACTTTGTTGGATTTATTCTAGATAGTCGTATTTCCACTGCCTCTGGTGTAATATCGCTCGTTGTTTCGAGTGCTTCCTTTGTGTTATAGATGTTTGTCTCTGGTACTTCACCATCTGGTTCAATCGTAAATACCTCAGTGTAGCAGTCAGCCAAGACCTGGGCTTTTTCTCGGTCACTTGTTGTTAGCGTCCCATCTTGTTTTTCCAGATCAGATATTCCAGACTTGGTTTTGGTTTTGCTGGACACATAATTCCAGAATATCTTGGGGTTTGTTTTAGCTTGTTTTGCTATCTCCTTTTCTTGGTATATCTGATTTTGGCGTGTCATCTTCTTGACTTTATTTCTTAGTCTTGTGTATATTTTGTGATGTTCTTCCGTCTTGTTCTCTATGTATCTCGTCCATGCTCTATGTTTCTTCTTGATGGTGTTTATGGTTTCTTTGTTCAATGGTCTCCTGTTTTTTCCATTGTCTGCTTTCCTTATTGGTACATGTTTGTTAATTATTTCTTCAAGGATGAGTGAAAATCTTGTCCATTGTGCATTTATATCATTTTCACAATCTGATAGTATTTTCTTCCAGTCTATATCAAGCTCTTCTCTCATCTTCTCGTAATTTCCTTTATCATATAATTTTTTCTGTGTTTGTGTCTCTTTGTCGATGTAGCATTTGTATGTGAAGTCCAGCATGCAATGATCACTTTTCCCCAGAGGATTTTTCACTTCTAAGTTGTGTATCATTTCTTCTTCGTTGGTAAGTACAACATCTAATATATTGGCTTGCTGACCTTCTCTGTATCTCGTGGGTTTTCTCACGTGTTGGTATAGATAATTTTCTTCTATTACTGCTATAAAGCCATCACTTTTCTTCTCCTTTGATACAGTTGTTTCCCAGTTGATGTTTGGATAGTTCATATCTCCCATAAGTAGAATATGACTATTCTTCTTTTCTTTGCAAACCTTGTCTATGCAGCTGTTAATGATTTTATCGTTTTCTTCTGAACTCTTGTTTGGGCTCCTATATATTGCTCCAATAACAAGTCTGTCTCCTCTGTCTAGTGCTATTTTTATCCATACTGCTTCATCACATTCTTCTTTACTTATATATTCCTCTGTCTTCAGATTTCTCTTTACATATATTATTACTCCTCTTCCTTTTGTAGATTCCAGATTTTTGTGAAAAAGCTGGTATCCTTCCATGTTGTAAGACGCCACATGTGGTGGCTCCTTCGTAGCTTTAGGTTTCGCTTCTGTTACTGCTATGACATCATATTCAAATTCTTTTGCCAAACATCTGAGTTCGTTGAGTTTGTTTAAGACGCTGTCTGCATTCAGTAAAAGTATGTGCAATCCCTCCACCATGTGCATGTGATTTTCTGTGTGATTTTGGAACTTATTTACATGTTTGTTGACTGACCCTTTCATAGGATTCAGTTTCCTGCCATGTCTTTTTTCTTGACTTTCTTCAATGTCCATGGAGGGCCCCGAACTAGATAGAACCACTCATCTGATTCGTCTGATTTCTTTTTTGCTTCTTCGAGGCATTTCTTCCTTTCTTCTCTGTCTTCCTTTGACATGTCAGCTGCGAACTGAATTTTCTCTTTGTGTTCCTTTAGTTTGGTATTTGCTTTCAGGACATTATTACTCAAGTCTTGTGTTTGCAGTGTCACTTTAAGAGGTCTGGGCTCATTTTCCTTCTCTGATCTTCTTCCAAGTCTAATGACATTTTTCACGTGTGTGTCTTTATGCCCTTCTACTCCAAGTTTACTGCATGTAGATCGTTGAATATTTGTGTGTCTTTATCCTTCCTATCTTTCCCTTCTTCCTGCTTTGGTTCGGGAATGTTGAAAGCAATAACATTCTTCTTTCTTCCGTTATCTATTGCCTCTTGTTTCTTCTGTTCAGTGAACACCTTCATTACCTCCCCTTGAATATCTTTATTTTCTGTGATTCCAGCAGGTCTTCCATCTTGCTCCATTTCATCGACTCTCCTTCTTAATTCCATAACTTCAGTGTCAGCCTGAAGATCTGGTGAATTCCTGCCACTCTCTAGATCAACAACTCTCTTCTTCATCTCTTTGAGTTCTCCTTCTATTTGTTTAACTGGTATTTGTGCTGATGCATTCTTTTTCTTTTCCATGTCTTCGACTCTCTTCATCAATTCATTTATGTTCTTCTCTGTGTCTAGTGTTGGGGCGTTTGTACACTCCTCCAGATCACCCACTTTCTTTTTCAACTGTGTGATATCTGTCTCCATTTTATCTTGCCTGGCTTCCATTTTTACTAGTTTCCCTAGGATTTTTGTTGTGCCCATATTACAGCTCTTACAGTACTTGCCTAGCTGTATAAAGCCATTAAAGGGGTCAATACCGGTGTATTTATAATCCAAATTATACCACACTGCACATCTTCGTTCTGTGGAGATTACAAATAAATAATGTAACGATTTGTATATGAAGATTCTTCTAAAACATGAATCCATATCTCGATTTGTTTGCTTCTGTCGTCACTCCTTCACGAAAATAACGTCGGCCTGCATCAGTCGCTCGCCAAATTTACTAACAACGTCCAAAGTTATTCAACTTATTGTTCCCGCATGAAGTCATGATAATATAATATCATGATAATTGATATGAGTCCAGTGCGTTGATACCGTTGAGCGTTTCTAAGTTTCCAAATTCTTGAAAAAATGTAGATTTGTAAACTAACTAGAACTTAGTAGAAGAGCAGAAGTCGCCATTTACAAAACAAATCCTTTGCCAGCAAACTTTGAGCTGGGAATTTCCTGACGTCATACATAATCTAAATATAGGATAAAATTTGGCGAGCGACTGATGTAGTTTTTACGCAGGAAGCGTGACAAACATTCAGGCAGAGTAACTCAAATATTAAAACGATCGCAATCGGCAACGGATGTATGAAACTGAAATATTTTCAGTTCTACAATTTAGTGTTAGCGTATGTTGAGATGAACCTCATGATACTAAGAATGTCTAGTATTTATTACGGAAAACATCTAGGATAATCTCTGCAAATGGTCTAAACAAATATGTTCCGCACAATTTAATTTTCATCGGAATGAACGGTTAACGTTTTGTAAAACCCTAAGATAACATCCTCTTCCGGTTTTTCTTTTTCCAGTTTTCGTGGCCAATTTTGTTCATGAACAAAACTTTTTGTTTAAACTTTAAGAGTTACATAGAACAACTGTATATAACTAACATTAACACCCAAACTCTGCACAAAACTAGGCCTGCGTATCTGAATCTTTGACATAATTTACCACCGTGACAGCGTTCAGCAGTATGCTACCGAAAAGGTGAGTACTACTACTAGTACTACTAGTAGTAGTACGGTACTACACTCTACACTCAGACAGTACAGTACATGAGTAGCACTAGCAGCACATATTTTGAACACACGACTGACGACGACACGTCATTCAATTTCAAGTTCTTGTTTGTTCCTGTGTATATATGTTTGTTTTTGTCAATGTATGTTTGTCTACACATATTCTCAAAATAAGTGTTCCTTTTATTTTAACGTGGTCCTATAGTATAGGCTATACCCGAGTTCTAATCCATTAACAACGCGGTCTTAATTTTTTTAAATGCAATGCTTTCATGGCTTTTAACGCGGACCGCATTGAAGTTTAACCACAGTCCCTAGGAATGGATCCGGGCCCACTCGCCCCAGGGCCAGCTTGCCCCAGGCCGTTTTTGGGGCGAGCTGGCCCACTTTTCAGGGGCGAGCTGGCCCGGGTATTACATTTGTATTAAAGTTGTAAATAAGTTAATATATATTAATATATTAATTTCTTAAGTTCAGATTATGATATATTTCAGAGTTATGTCCATCAATTTTGACATTTAGATTACTTTAGGCACGTTTGTTAGCAATGATAATAGCCATGCAGTTTATCACACTAGTTGGTTTGAACGACGAACCGGCGAATTCATAAATAACAAGCCGTTATTATACATGTATCCCCATTCATATCCTATCAAAACAATAGAAGCAGGTTGTTTACACAGTAACCAATCGACTAATCACACCTCACACTTCAGAGGATGAGATGGCTTCAGTGTGATAGATAATCACTTTCATATGCCGACCACATACCGTATATAAGCAGTGCAATATTTATCTGACATCATAACCACAAATATGTTCCGTTGTATCTGCGACTATATATCGAAGAATGGAGTATATTCCGACATGACGTTCGGACAAATAATGATCTCGAATGTGTGTATATTTAATTCAACATTCCAAATTCAATGATACACATCTTGGGTATCAGTTGACCGATTTGGGTATCACTTTGTATGGTATCACTTAACTCGGGTATCACTTGACTGCAAGCCAGAGAAAGCAAGCAAAACGACCCCAAAACGACAACTTAAATAAGACATTATCTCTTGGGGCGAGCTGGCCCGGGGCGAGCTGGCTCGGGGCGAGCTGGCCCAGGTCGACTGGGGCGAGCTGGCCCTGGGGCGAGTGGGCCCGTTTCCCTAGGAATCACTGTTAGTTGAATAAAATAGTATTTAATAATATTAAATCAATATATTATAGTTAGTTATTATATTAATATTAAGACCAGTTTGGCAAGTAAAAATTTTGTGTTCTGCATTTTCATTGGTAGATGATTTGAACGAAATTACAAGAGTACAAATTTTTATGCCACACAAACATTCCCGCTTTCTGAGTTTATATCATCATATTCCGTATTTTTTTCTTGAAACGCTGTTGTATTCAGATTGTTTCTATCTTTACCCACTTACCAGAAAAATGTCTGTTAGTTCCTCGAATATTCATTCAAGTCTAACTGTCTGGAATTCCTAATCATTTCTGAGAAAACCACCCAATCTGTAAAGAGTTCGTTCGCGTATAGCCAACCGGTGATAATCCGAATAAAAGGGATTACGGATGTGAGTAAACAGACGTCGGGTGTGTTAAAACTGGCTCTGCTGTACACTACTAAGTACACATTTTAACTCATTCTCATTACTAGAGAAATGTAGAAATGACCATTTCAAACTAATATATCTATATATTTTCAAGTAGGGCCCTGGGGGTGGTTGATACCTTGAGATGTGAAAGCAAATTTTATATTCCAAGCTCCCGGTTAACTCCGCATCTGAAGAGTGGCAATGGGAGATAACTCGTGCTGGGTTTGGCTGCAAAAGTAATGTGTAATAGGGAACTGGATTGATAACTTCCCGTTTTAAACAATTTTGCAGAATTACGTCACTTGATAAAAACCGACAGTTATTCAATGTGAATATTGGATGGAAAATTACGATTTACGTACAACTCAGACAAGGTACAGTTGATATGACCCGACGAGCACATTAAGAACAATTAACTTAATTGTCACATGTCAAATGTGGGGAGATAAATGCATTTTTTTCGAACGAAAAATCAAATTGTTCGTTTTAGTGATAGAGCACAGGGGGTGGTCTTGAGCCAATGAGGTGATGGTTTACATAATAACAAAATCTGAAGTTGCCTAACTGTACATATATCTGTATAGTAGAGGTAATATATCTAGATTTATTTGTTATATTTTAATCACATTTAATATTACATGGACAGTGATTCCTAGGACTGGTTTAACGCATTGTCCTCGGGATTCAACGAGGTTGCGTAATGTCAGTGCTGATTTGCGTTAGCCTATTTTGTATTAGGCGGAAGTCGGTAGCCGAGAGGTAGCGCACTGGTCTCTCAGAACTCGGTCAGATACCAAGTTTGTCAGGCTGAAATTGAAAAGTCTCATTCGAGATCACTGAATAAAGATCTGAATGCAAAATGCAGACTCCCCCCCCCACATTACAACACTTGTCCAGGTATGTTGTCATGGGTGCAGTACGCTGTCCCATCGGGTGCGGACATTAATGACTGACCCGTGTACACGCCTCGGTATGTGACAAATGGGCAAGTGCATGGGGAATGCGTTTTAACACTTCAAAATGCTTCGTCATGAGCACTCGGAATAAATCGTCGCAATGTACGAACTGAATAACGACATCCTTCAATCCGTGCATGATACACAATACCTTGGATTAACCATCACCGACGATTTGTCTTGGTCAGCACATGTGAGGAAAATAACAAAAAAAGCAAACTGCACTCTGGGACTCCTCCGCAGAAATATTTGACACGCGCCGGAGAAGTGCAAGAAGATAGCCTACATCGCCCTAGTCAGGCAGATACTAGAATTTATATGGAGCTGCAGTTTGGGACCCACATGAACAGAAAGACATAACATCATTAGAGAAAGTACAACGACGGGGCGCCAGATTCATCAAAAACAACTACAGACGAATGGGCGTCTCCGTAACAGACATATGCTAAATGAACTGGAATTACCATCACTTCAAGAAAGACGTATAGAGATTAAGCTAACCCAGTTCTATAAGATAGTGAAGGGGATGGTGCCAGCTCTCAATGTAGATGACTTCCTGACACCAAAAAAAGAAAGCAGGAAAATCACTGCAACATCTTTCCCGGACTTTCTAACCAACAACATCGAAAAGGAGGTTTGCAATAACCAATGGCCGTTTCAACTCAGGCGTACTACTGCGACCAATACCAACACTCCTTTTTCGCTAAAACGACCATCGAATGGAACAAACTTGATGACTCTGTTGTGTGCGCCAGTGATCCAGAGGATTTCTTAAGGGCACTCCGCAAGATCACTGTTCCTGGAGAATTCCATCCGTCGCAGCCTCCAGGATCAACTCTAAAAACAGAGACACCTTCCTCCCTGTGCGCCTAAGGCCAGCATAGGGCTCAAAATACATCAAATTTTGTGAGAATCAAATGCTGAATCAAGTTAGTCATAAAGCACTGAATATTGAAAAGTTTCGCGAGAATGATTATGAGAATCGATTCGGTGATTCTCGTCGAAAATTAACCCTTTGAACCCGACGGGCCGGAAAACCTGCCTGACCACAAACGCGTATAACGCGACGGGCGGGAAAACCGGCCTCAGATTGTCCGTTTTTTTTCGATCATTATGTATTCCACGTTATTGCGTAGGGCGGAACACGTAAGAGTTAAAAATAGCTTGTTTACGTCTGCAGGGGGACTTCCCTGAAGGTCAAATTGGGCTAACAAACAAAAATCGATGTTAGCGACAATATTTTCATTGAAACATGTCTTCAGGGAAGAAGCAGAAGCGGCTAACAACGGAGGAAGCGCTACACATGCTTTTCAGCGACGACGAAGAACTAAATCCGCAAAATGATTACGGTCATGACAGCGATTTCGAAACTGATGCCAGTGACGAAAGCGATCAGGATCTTGATGATATTGATATTAAATGAAAATCGTGCTTCATTTCAAGATGTGCATGCTGGTGGAGACTGTGCCACTGAAACATCGGCAGCCGTGAGCTCAGCTAGCAAAAAGGGGCGTGTCATTGTATGTCTGATTCAGGCTCAGCAGAACAACAGTGTCAATGGACCAAACATGTAAGTGACTTCCAGGACAAAAAATTCGACCCAAAAGAACCAATAGGTGCTAAAAATATTCCTGTGGACTTTGGTACAGAAACAACACCTTTGCAGTTTTTACAATTATTTTTCACTGATGAACTGTTTGAATTGCTTACAATGGAAACTAACAAGCAAGCAGAATTTCTGAAAATGCATAAGCCAACAAACAAATATGCTGCAAAATTTGTACCGGTACCAGTGATGAAATGAAAGCATTCTTCGGATGTCGAATTGCCATGGAAATGCTATTATCAAAAGACAGGTACAAACAATATTGGCGAACTAAAGACGTGCTAACATACACACCTGGCTTCAAGGACATATTCCCCAGAGATCGTTTTCTAGCCATATGGTCACTGTTGCATTGTGTTGATGAACGTGATACTGCTGTTGACAAATCTGACAAAATCTACAAATCTAGGCCAGTATTCGAATACTTGATGTCAAAGTTCAAGCATTTCAATGTGCTAGGAGAGAATATTTCACTCGATGAAGGAAAGATACCAACAAAGAATGCTCTCTCTATAAAACAATACATAAAAGATTAGCCTGTGAAATGGGGCATCAAGTCATTCCTGGTGTGCGATAGTGTTACAGGCTACATTCACAGTGCAGAAATTTACACAGGGAAGAATGAGATGGAGTACCCTGAACTTGGAGCCACGGGAAACCTTGTCGACCGATTGCTGAGATCCTTCTTTGGGCAGAACTATTGTGTGTACCTGGACAGATTTTATACCAGTGTCGCACTATACAAACATTTGTTAGATAATGGAGTGAAAATGACCACTAGAAAATTATTCCCAACACAACTAAAGAAACCGAAGGCTAAGACTAAACATGGAATGGTATGCAGAGATTCTGAGGTACTCTATAATGGTACTGTTGGTGCACTCGTTTGGTGTGACCGAGAACCAATACATTTCCTATTGATGGCACTCCTAAATGAACCAGATACAACAGTTGAGAGGTTCGATACAGTTGAGAAGAGGAAAACACCAGTTCGTTGCCCAAGTGTTGTGAAATCCTATAATAAGTTCATGGGCGGTGTTGCAAGAATGACCAGATGACTAAGCTACACAGACTCGTCGTCATTATAAATGGCCTCGCCGCTTGATGGTCAAATTTTTTATGTGGGCTTCATTTAATGCATATGTTCTCATGAATATTTTTAAACCACACCAGCAACAAAACAAAAGAACATTCCACATGTTTATAAATGACCTATGCCATGAGATGGTCAGGAATCAGAGGCATGATCAAGATTTGCAGCGTCGCCCATCAATTTCAGAT
Source organism: Siphonodentalium dalli (assembly GCA_032622095.1). Lineage (NCBI taxonomy): Eukaryota > Metazoa > Mollusca > Scaphopoda > Gadilida > Siphonodentaliidae > Siphonodentalium > Siphonodentalium dalli. The sequence goes on along the minus strand of CP136062.1, from coordinate 92,879,602 downwards.
CAGAGGATGGACAATGTTGTTGTTCATCTCCCGGAGCGTGCACTACATGCTACTACAAATAACCGTTGTATTGTTTGTAATGAACAGTATGTCCGTGAATGCATGTCCATCTGCAGAAGCAATGGATTTACCAAAACGATCAAAGACGGTACATTGGTGCACTTCGTGTAAAGTTTTCCTTTGTGTTGGACAGCCAGGGAGTAATTGCTTCAGTGACTACCACACAAAGATAAATTATTGGATCTTGAAATTCATATTCAAACTTCAATAAGCACAAACGTCTATCTGACTTTGTTTTATGTAATTTGTTACCATCAAAATAATCCAAACTATAAGTTTCTTATCATGGAGCTCTTGTCGTTCTTTTGTACTTTAGGTTATAAACACCTAAAAAAAAGTCACTCTCCCCCAACATCCCAGGACACATCCTCGACCGCGTGGGTCCCATCGCCATGAAACCTGGCCTATATCCTCCTGTCGGACGACTGATCCACCACATGAATGATGGCATTCTGCATGGTGTTCCGCTTGATTGGGTACCAATCAAATGAAGATTTTTTATTTTACAAAAATCATACTCACAATGCCATCGTTCATGTGGTGGGTTGACCCTCCGAAAGAGAACACATATTCCAAACCTGACAACAATATAACCCACACACTCGAAGATATGCCCCGAAAAACCAGGGACGACCCAACTTTTTTTAGGTGTTTTCCAGGCCCAAATGTCAAATAATAGTGATTGCTGGGATTTTCCCCCAAATTAATAATAGTGACATCACTATTTTTAGGCACATCAGAGTAATCTGATTGAGATATGTCTAGCATATAAAGATGGTGTTTAGTAATTTAGTAATCACTGAACATCTTAAGTTCCAAATTAATTTCATGTTGGCTATTGAGTGATACTAGTGAACTAAGAATATTTATCGTTTGGTTGTGGGAGATAATTATACACGATGTCTCAAATAGGGCTGCAACGATTCATCGCGATATGCTTGTGAAATGTATCACGATACAAAAAGTCACCCTTTTTTTGTCATCGAATGGAAAAATAACCCATATTTACTGTTTTTGTTAATGCAATTTAGGTAGAAAATCTTTGCAGAACATGGTTTTTGCGTATCGTGGATTCGTGATACGTATTGTATCGTTGGTCATGTATCGTGATATGTATCGTATCGTGAAAACGTGTATCGTTGCAGCCCTAGTCTCAAATACTGCAAGTGTAATATATTTTGGGTCATGTTACATAGATAAGTCAAATAGCATGAGAACAACAACAAATCTTCACCACATTTTGAGTTGCAATACATGTATGAAGTTAGCCCTATAAATTCCGAGAAATCACATGTGCATAATTTGACACAAGCACGACACTGGGAGAACGACATCCAAGAAATCCGGACACTCTCTATACAATAATCCCTGAATTCCCAGGTTTCTTGCAGATGGTGGCCGTGTTTCTTGGATCGCATTAGTCCAGTGAGAGCAGAGATGTTCATATAGCTTTTGCTTCCATAGGAGCCACATGATATGATGCATATTTATCATACAACAGTAAGGGGGTAAATTAGTTGAATATGTAGGACTTTACCTATTTGGCTGCACAACCAATAACCACCCTCACCCTCTGTGGGAGAAGAACCAAATATGCACCACACCTAAATGGTTCCCCACCTGAATTAGTCCCTCCAAGATTTCTATTGTATAAGGAAATGAAAGGGGTGTACATTGAAATAAGCTGTGAAGCGCCCCGATCCACAGGTTCCTATGTGCACCTCGAGAGATAACATCTGATATCAGTTTTGAATGGAGTTTACAGCTAGCATCCGATACTATCATTTAGGTGCACACACACATTACAAAATAAATTGAAAATTATCGGCAATTTGACGTCACCTGGTAAAGCTGACAAGTTTTCATTTATATCCTGTGTCGCAATATTCGGAAATGCTTTAGTTCCATGCATACACAAATTATGTGGCAACCGCTGTCGCCTGATGAGTTTCTCGATTCCCGTTTTCAATGTATTGCACGTGTTATGTATGATAACTGCAGGGACCCGTTATATTCTAGCGCAAGTTGGTACAATGTAGATATCATCGGCGTTCCAATTGTATACAGGAAACTGTCACTATGACAATTTCTTGCTGTGTTATTGCAGCGAGTTTCGTTTGGAAAACATGCACCCGGGATTCTTGTAGACACGATCGGCTTTGCTTATAGGTATCTCGGTTCCCTAATGTGTGACATCACCACAAGTCAAGCAAGATGAACAAGTCAAGCAAGTCAAGCAAGATGAAGTTATCACTTTTCATACCTTTCCTATCTAATGGTGTTGAACGTTAGATTGTGCTCTATTGTCTTGGTCACCTGATTTGGCGATCTTATCAATATCAACCTGCTACGCACATAATCTACATAAGATATATGTGCATTGGCCACCACGTTAACCAGATATAGTAGCAATATGTACCATATGTAGACTTATTTATACATACATAATTGCACAGATTCCCTTTTTATTCACACTCATTCAATTTGGCAACTCTTGAGATCGATGAACACGATTTGGTTGAATTTGGCGGCCATCATGGATATCAAGGCGGCCATCTTGGATTTATATGTCATGAATAATCAAGTAGCAACAGTAACTAATGATTTCCCACATAACCCACGTATATTTTTCCACAAAATATCGTTTTACTCACATTTCAATTTGGCAAAATTCCTTGAGGCCAGATTATTTAAAATTATTTTTTTAGATTTTTGACCATTTGGCGGCCATCTTGGATTTATAAGCGGCCACATTGGATTTCCATATCACGTGACCAGTGCAACAGAAACAAGCTAATATGTCCAGTAACATTTCATATTCAAATATACACACCTTTGCTACTTACCGAAAATGATATTTACAAATATGTGGGTTAGATGTTCAGAAGTTGTGTCTCTGTTGCATATAATTGCAGAGATTATACTGAATTTAGGCTATTGTCTTATTGCGTGAAATTACCCGTATGTGGGGCATATATGCACCATAGTGTGATGCCCAATCGCGACGTACCTTGTCAACTAAAGACGGCACCCTGCTTTGTCATATTTCTCTCAAAGGTTTGAGACCAGATATGATTGGAAAAAAACAATACAGGAAGGAATCTGAAACATAGTTCGGGCTCCAAAATTGTTGTAAATAGCTCTATATCCCAGGGTGGGTGGCGTTTTAGATATATATTACAGGGTTCAAAGGGTTAAGGCCTGACATAATCATCATCATCATCATCAAAATGTTCTTGGAACAAGTCTTGCGACTTTTTGTTCCTGTACTAATGATATAAATACATTTATTTGTAATAAATTAATTGGGAGACGAGTCGAGTGGACTCTTATATTATCCCAATTTTACAATGTGAATATTAACAATTTTCAATTTGTCACAATAGGTAGTAAGTTATCGACATTCGACAATGTCCATGTCTTGGATACAAAATCTTTTTGTTGGTTCATTTTCTCTCTTTTTCTGTAGTTCAACTCTGAGTTTATAAAGTTCTTTTATTTCCTTTCTTGAATACTCTCGATTGAAATATATTTATACCCCCACTTTCGAAGAAAATGGGGGGTATACTGGATTGACTGCGTCTGTCCGTCACCCTTTCTCCCTCCGTGTGTCCGTCCGACGGACGTCTGTCCATCACACTTTCTCTCTCCGTGTATACTAATGACTACTTATGTGGCTAAGATTGTGTAAAATGGATATTTATGTGCATAACTTCCGTTGCGTGGCTAGCCACGTAACAGCTTTCAGATGGATGTTCAAAAATGATCTATTTGGCCTAATCAGCTTATTTAATTTTGTAGTCACTCAAAATTTGGAGAAAAAAAAGTCCATCGATTTAGACATCCATTAGGAGATGTCGGACACTGACGGACATTTATGTGGCTAGCTACCCAATCACGGACCTGTCAGTTTCTCCTATTCCACTGTCCCAGTTGCTGTGAGCAAGTTTTTGAGTTTTAATCAGCTTCTTCTGCTATAATTCCAACATGTTATGAATCCATAATCTGGAGTTTTATCACTATCTACTACTTGATAGCCACATAAAATTTTATGGCTACTTGAGAAGCCACATAAAAACTAAAGCCACATTACCATTTCTAGCCACATAGGTCGGAGCCACATATCTACCCATTTGTTCGTACGTCCGTGTGTCCGTCCGACCTCATAACTCGAACAACTATGAACTTATTTCAATAATTTTTTGTATGCAATCTCCTTAGGACCGCCTCTCCGCATGGTGCTAATTGCGGTTCGGTCCGAGTTTCTTTTTTAAAGTTACGCCTTACTTTTCGACTTATTTTGACTTAGAAAATTCTGTCTGACTTAATAACTTTAACAAATATGAACCGATTTCAATAATTTTTGGTATACATGCTTCTCACAACACCCTCTCTACATGATGCGGCTCAGGGTTGGCTCGGACTGTTTTTCCTAACATTACACAGTTTACACTTCATTTTCGACTTATTTTGACTTAGACAATTTTGGGATTTTTTGTGTGTGGATGCTATCAAGTTTTGTTTGACTGACGAAACACTCGACAAAAGCCATCTTAGATGTTAAGGTTGCGTTTCATTTTCTACCCTTTTTTGGATTTCTGCAATCATTCGAACAAATATGAACCAATTTGAATATTTTTTTCTGTAAAAGCTTCTTGCGACACCATATCCAAATTTTCCTTTAAAGTTAAAAATCTTTTTTTGTTGGGTTTACGGATAATGCGGGTTGAATTTGCCATGGTGGGGGTATGCTAGCACGCGAGTGCACACCTCTTGTTTTAGTTGTCCCTTTACTCCGGTTTCTTTTTAATTGAATAAAATCGCTTCTTTTATCATTTGGTCTCGTGAATGTTTAGAATTTAATATCAATTTCATTGGTCGATGTTTGTTTTCAGTTTTGTGACCAATCCGCTGGTATGACAGTACTTCAGTCGCCTCACATTTTGTCATTTTTATTACTGTTTTTGATATTTGAGTCAGATCTGCTTCTAATTTCTGTCAAATTATGAGTATGACATTACTAACAAACAAGAAAAACTTCACGCAATTGCGGACGGACTTAGTAGACTTCCACTGCCAACAACCGTTCAGAGTACAGAGATTCTAGAACTTATTTGCTTGATGGAAGCAATTTATAATGGCACGGTGTGCTGTAAGCAAATCAAATCATGGACAGCCAAGGATCCTGTCTTGTCGCGAGCGCTGCGATATGTTTTATCAGGTTGGCCTAACAACTTGGAGTGTGACATTGAACTTTCTCCATATGCTAAAGTCGCTAGTGAGTTCAGCAGTTTGGATGGCTGTTTACTCCGTGGCAGTCAGGTGATAATTCCGGAACCAGGCAGAAGAAAAGTTCTGAATGAACTACACGATGGACACCCTGGAATTTGTCGAATGAAAAGTCTGTCAAGGTCATATGTATGGTGGCCCGGTATTGACAATGACATTACAACTAAAGTGAGTGAATGCGCCTCATGTCAACAACAACAGAATGTACCACCGAAAGCCTCACTCAACCCATGGACTTACCCAAAGCAACCATGGTCTCGCATTCATATTGACTTTGCAGGTCTGATTGATGGGTTGATGTTTATTGTAATTATTGATGCTTACTCTAAATGGATTGATGTTCATCCAATGAAATCAGCTACATGTACATAGCAGACTACAATCGAGAAATTACGCATGTCATTCACAACACATGGCATAGTTGATGTTTTAGTAAGCGACAATGGTTCTCAGTTCACTTGTGAGGAATTCTGGCAATTCATGGAACTCAATGGAATAGTCCATATACGTGTATCTCCTTAACACCCAGCTTCAAATGGTTTGGCAGAACGTGCCATACAAATCTTCAAAAAAGTAATAAACTCTTTCAAACATGGCTCCATTGAAGCACATATTGCTAGATTTCTTCTCACATACTGTATAGAAGGCTGCCTCAAAGTTCAACAGGTGTTTCGCCATCTGAATTACTGATGGGTCGGCGACTGAGGTCCAAGCTTCACCAAATTTTCCCTGATTTGAACCCTCGAGTGATCAATAAACAATATGATCAGAAAAAAGAACACGATAGTCATGCTCGTGACCGTTCTTTGAGAGTGGTGATACTGTTTTCATTAAGAACTTACCAGGGAAGCAACTGCATAGGCTACCAGGAGTAGTAATTGAGGTGACTGGTCCGGTATTAGTAGTAGCTCAGTTAGTTGATGGTCATAAGATAAAGCGGCATTTTTATAACATTCAGAAACGTACATGCACTGTTGAACAACATATAGATGACCACTTACCAGTTGTGAGCTAGCGATGTACTACTACTGAAATTTCAGAAGTTCCACCAACATCTGACATTAATACCGACGAACCGTTAACAGTTGATTCGGATGTAACACCCAGTTCTGTCCCGCATAATGATGGTGGTACTGATCAAAGTGTTGGTCGCACCTTACGATCAAGGCATGCTATTAAAGCACCCGACAAACTGAATTTGTAACTTTTAGAGGGGAGATATGTGGTATATATAAACCTAATGACAATTCCGGTTCCGGATTCAAACTTTCGTTCCAGTTCATTATTATTTTGTTTGAGTTCTTCCGGTTTTTGGAGATTAAAATAAGAAGCATGAAATAAGTTTACTTCAAAAGACGAGACAATATCGCAACACGAGCGTGTGGTCAAACAGAGGTTCACGATGGGGAAGTTATGGTTTTTCATGCAAAGTAAACAGGGCACCGATCTCTGAACTTTATGCATGCATATAATTATGCCAACGAAAGGCAAATTAAAGTCAGAATAATCAAGTCCTGGAATTCTTCAGCATAAAGAACAAATCGTGTTTATTTTATAATTATTGTTGGTCTATTTAATATATGGTATGCTTGGTATGAATAATGAACGTGTGTGTGAACATTATAAAATGACTGGAAAATTTCTGGGTTTTTTTCATGGCGTTTGTTCGTAAACTATATGAACGCGCTTTATTGTTACATGCTATAGAAAACAGTTTTGGCCAACACTGGAACACGATAAAAGGAGACAATTACTCAATTTGTACCTACATGACCGAACATGCAAAACTGACAAGAAAGTTACATGCATGTGCGGTTCCGTACATATATGTGTTTCAAACCGCGAAAACACTGAGACACGTGCAGCTCTGTTCATCGGTTTGCATATTCTACAGTACTATTTCTACCCCCATCACCCCCCAGAATGTTAGTTAATACATGAAGAAAGTAGCCTAATGTGTACTATTTTAATTGACGTGTATTTTTTCGTGGTTGAAAACTATTAGCAATAATTATCGGTTTCTACATTGTATGTAAAGTTCCTTTCCGCATATTTCACGCAGCCTTTGACTCTGTGACAATGAACATGCGCTTGTTGCTTGATCATATTAAAGGGCCGGGGCTCTCGATGGAATATTTCGTGTAACGCGTACAATACATAATAACAACGATGTCAGGATAGGAGTCAGAAATGTTTGACACTATTAGGGAAACAGAATAACATGTGTTTCCGATTTGTTGACCTAAAAACTCCATGTAGATAGGTTCATGTATGTCAGAATTTTCTAGATGTACATGTATACTACTAGCATAAATTGTACTGATTTTAGAACATAACTACCTGAGCGTCGTCCTTGTAACGAAAATGTAATATTATTATTATATAATTCGGCTGAAATACAAATTGTACACAAAACATGTAAACAGGCCGAATTTATTTTGGAACTGAAAGTGAAAATGAAAGTAAGTTTCTGGGATCTTAGGTATGAGCACAGGGGCCTGTAACGCGCTCCACTGTCCGCCCCCCTTTTGCGCTGCCCATATACGCTGCTTCTATATACGTGCCTGCTTCATGTTAATGGTAGTATACTAGAGACTTATACTACCATTAACGTGAAGCAGGCGCATATATAGAAGCAGCGTATATGGGCAGCGCAAAAGGGGGCGGACAGTGGAGCGCGTTACAGGCCCCTGTGGTATGAGGTAGTTCTGCGTGATTTCGCAATGTTACATAAAATAGGTCCCGAATAAATCACTGTTTACATGTAATTGTTTTATAATCACGACAACCTACACCGAGTTATGTTTCGTTGGCGGTTATCTCGACCGCGTTTTGTTGCTTTGATGTTACATTGACCGTGTTATATTGTGTTGATGGTTACCTCGACTGCATTGAAAATTACAACCGTGTTGGAGTATAATGTTAAGACCGCATTGTGTTAAAACTAAAACTGTGTTGATGGTAATTTTTCACCGCGGTCTCAAATCGGTTCCAACATCAATAGGGACACTTATTTTGAGAATATGTGTACCTTGCCCTTGGTGCGCTACATATAACCAAATATTTCTCCTACCAATTGGTACTTCTCCATTAGATCATGCCATGAATCTCTACTCTGGCTAATGCCAAAACCTTGGAACTTTTTTAAGTTTTGACAGGGAACGTTATAAAATTGATAAAATAATTGGGGGAATATATTTCTCAGTTATTTTCTGTTCCTTAATAATGTACTTCATTGAAGCTGAAGGTCCCAACTCAAAATTGTATGCTTTTCTGTTACTTTTCTGAGCTGATATCGCAATAAACATTGAAGTAATTAACCAGGAGAAATTCCATAATTGCATGCGACGCAAATTAAAATCGCTCACAAAGTCACTTCAATCATAAAATTTTGAGATAGGACCTCCATCTACAGTGAAGTACATTATTAAGGAACATATAATAACTAAGAGATCTATATATTCCCCTCATTCAGTATTTTTTTCGACTTTATAAGGTTCTCAGTCAAAACTTCAAAAAGTTCCAAGGTTTTGTACTGGTAGAATATGATCTCTACCAGCGTTAAATTTAAAGATTTTGTTGTAAAAAGGCATACTGAATTCAAAAATGATTTAAATTGTTTTGTTTGTTCATTCGTTTGTTTGATACACTCAGTCACTCCGTAAGACAATCAGCTGCACAGTTTGGCAATTGACTCACACTTTTGTGTATTGGCAGTGAAGTATCCAGCGATTTTTTGGGGACACCTGTTTTTGGACAATGATATGCCAAAGGCATATCCCAAAGACATGAGCGAGGGAGGTTTGGGAGGGGGTAACCCCCTGCTGATGGTGGGGGAGGGGGGTCTCCCCTGGAGCTAATCTAGAGCTCTTGGAGTCAGTATTTTGAATTTTACTGAGAGTTCACTTTGATCAAGTTTCTGAAGCATAACTTTGGAATTTTTTTATATATGTATGGATTGGAAATGCTTATAAGTTATTGTCAGATATCTTTTTGTTCAATGGATTATGCTTATCCTGCTTGAAATGAGACCATTATCACTGTAATTCATATAATAGGCTATTTTCTAAAATTGAAGTGAGAGACACATTCATAATATACTAGTAGTACAGAAATAATGTCTATTAAGTTACATGTAGTAATTACTAGTAGTACTAATCTCTATGTTAATTATTCATTTGGTATTATGAGATCCCACATGATAACCAGGTTTACTTGATCAAATTGTCACTGTTCCTCTACTGTATTGTGTAATTTCACTTGAATTTGATTGAAATACTGAAGTCTGAAGGGTTAACTATTTTATTCCACTGTTAAACTTAAGTTAAATCTTTTTGTAAACTTACATGTCTTATATCAATATACCGGGTTTATAAATATATATATCTTGTAATTTTTTAAATTTTTTTTTGGTAATCTTTTTTTTTTTTGTGCGCCTGTAGTTTGGGCGCCCAAACCGGTAAACAGTATGAAAAACGGCCTGGATATGTCCCTGATTGGCAACACAGTTCATGGAGATGTGTCGACGAACACCATTTTTTTGTGCAGATTAGCAGGCACACATTGCCCCCCTTCATTAACCCTTTACCCAACAAACCGGCCAAAACCGGCCAAATAAAGCTTCAACAGCCTAAAATATCTGCGGTCTGTCTCAATAGAACCATACAAATATGGATATCATTGGAGCCGGCTCCTTGACCACATTGTGATAGTTACAGTTATGCCCTGTGCCAATGCATTCTCTTATATATGTGAGTCGACCATAGGTCGCCTCGCATATATAAGAGAATGCATTGGCCTAAAAAAAATCTTTTTTTTAACACTTTTTACCATTTTTTCTTACATTCTTTAACAATTTTATAATTTTTAATGTGTTAAGCCAATGCATTCTCTTATATATGCGAGGCGACCTATGGTCGACTCGCATATATAAGAGAATGCATTGGCACAGGGCCGTTCTGTTGGGTAAAAGGTTAACCTCATTACAAAAATGCTACCGCATCACAGTAATATCACCATGTTTATGCGGTGCATTACTGCATGTTACCATGGTACTAGCATTCGTTACTGCTGGTAATGCTGTGGTACCGCGAATGTTCCGGTGGTAGTGCAACTGCAATTCGATCGTAACTGGTGGTATTGCACCTCGGTACTAATGCATATACACCTCATTAAAGCAGGTCACTCTGTTAGCAGTGTTTTGTTTGGAAGATTACTAGTATGTTAGTTGTCTGATGAAGATAAAGTCATTTCATATACACGTAATGATGTTGGGTTATATCAGAGTGGTTTGGGGGATTACGTTGGTTGTCAGATATGATGGAGACAATATCAATTGCAATTTTTATTGGTCCATCCTTAGAGGAGGATGCCATCCAATCTGCAACATGCGCTGACATCATGATATTAGTCATGTTGACAACATCAATCTACACCATGTTGAGTACTAATGAGTGGAATGAACCAGCCACAGTTCAAGTGACCTTGCTCAAGGGTCACAACTTTGCTTGAGTCTTGAACAGTCAGACTCAGCTCAACTCGAAATATAACCACTGTTAGGAAACTCAGCAGACAGCTGGCGAGCATCAAACTTATATTGTGTTGACAGTGCTAACAGGCCATTCTTTTCTTTCTACTACGCACGTATACCCACAACTTTTTCCATGTTTATACACTAACAATCTAAATGGCTCTGACCAGATTGGCAGATAAAATTTAACCCATGCGCAACACCAGATAAAATATTACACATGCACAACACCCGAGAAAATATTATACATGTACAACACTGTCATATGAAAAGCAATAACAACTGGAACCAGCATTCATTAACTTTATTCAGATTATGTGAGGAGAAATACGCGACAGGAAATATTAAATTCTATAGTACTTTTCATGATTTGCACAACAAAGTAACATGCAATTCCATTTATTTTCCTCCAAACTCAGATTAGTCCATTGACATATGAACCTTCTCCTTTTTTTTCCAGATGGGAAGTTTATCGACCCTTGGGGGATGTTATTGCTGGTACCAGGTTTGTTGCATTCAAGGTGCCATTGAAAGAGGTAAGCAATTACTAAGCATGACAGGCATTTTCCTGTGCTAAATTTACAGGGCTCAGTATAATGATAAAATTTCACTTATTTTGGGCAGAGTAACAGCCCTTATTTAGCGTTAGAGTTAAGACTATGATTAGAACTAGGTGTTAGTGGGTGCCACAACAAAGAGATGCATGTATAGTTATTTTGCACATCTCAAATGTTGTCTGCTCTTTGTTTGAGGTTGAGAATATGAATTTGAATATGGGTTGGTTTGATGAATTTGTTAATATGCTCCTTCTTACCTTTTAGACATAGATTTATATGTTTCTTTTGGCATCAAATGATAACTTTTCAGTTCTACATATCTGATCGATTTCAGTCAAATACAACTAGGATTGTTAACATTGTTTCCAATTCATGTTGGAATTGAAGTATATGATCTTATTATTTTTATCAGATTTTTCTTGTTTCTAAAGAAGCCAACATTTAAAAAGTCACCTTTCGGGGGACAATTAGCCAAGCAACCATTTTGGTTCAGTTGTGTTACTTGTGTAATAAACTGTACCTATTGACGGATTGTCTGTGTCATGACAATAACTCCAAGTAACATTTAGACAAAATTTGGTTCATTGATTTTACTCATGAAAATCTTGGATGAATTCGAAAACCAAATCTGTCCAATTTTTATATCAGGATTTTTGCCTCATGGAAAGCTTTCTGGGTGACAATTTTGTGATGGAACCGCGATAACTTAAAAAATATTATCCGAGTTAGTGCCTTCTACTCGTGAATTTTATTTCAGGAGTTATACATGTATCAATTGATTGTTTTCTGGGTGCCCATTTTTCAGCATGAGTGCAATACCTCCAACAAACCTTATTTGATTTTGACAAAATTTGGTTCATGGGTTCTACTTGTGAATTCCAAAACCAATTGCGCCCAAAATTTTCTTTCAAGGTTTATGCCTTCTAGATTATTCTCTGGGTGTCAGTTTTGCAATGTAAGCACAACTTAACAACAACTATGACAATGACAATGGTGGGTGTCAGTTTTGCAATGTACATGTAAGCACAACTTAACAACAACTATGACAATGACAATGGTATCTGCTGTTAAACAGATTTTGTTCATGGCTAAAAACAGTATATATTTTCAAGAGTTATGCCTCTTACGTTATTTTACGTGTGTCCATATGGAGACATAACTGTGCTCAAACTTTAATAAATTTTGATCATATTTCTTTTGTGGCTTCTACTCAAGCACAGGTAACTTGCTTATGCCGAAACTCAATCATAGCATATCCGACACATACCTCTTGTATTATGCTAGTTTTTAACATACCTATGTTGAATTAATTTAGTCATCTAGGAATTTCTTTGTCATATTTCAGGTTATGTTAAGGGGAGTGCCTGATCAGCAGCGGTATGTTATTTTTGTGAATATCTTTTAAAAGGGGTACATACTCCAAATAGCAATAAACTTTCTGTTTGTTTGGGCTTAGATCAAGTCAGAGTCATCTGTGGCCCTGCTGCTTAAGTTTCAGTATACATAATGGTTGATTGCTCAATAGTATGTACAAGATGACCAACTATTGATCTGTATTAGAATCAGAAGGTTATAGTTAATATTTTTCAACAAGATATAAACAACTTTGGCTGAAAATCTGCATCAATTGTAGATACATTTTGATATCCCTCAATAAAATTTCCCATGTATACAAACTTATAATTATACCCCCCGCAACGAGTTGTGTGGGGTGGGTATACTGGTATCAGATTGTCTGTCCGTCTGTCTAGCTGTCTGTCCGTCTGTCGTACCGTGGACACAATTTTGTCCGGAGTTTTTCTCAGTCGTTTTATGATCATTTTCCGTGAAACTTTGCACAGACATCAACCACCATGGGAACCTGTGCACCTGCGATTATGACGTCTGTCAGACTTTTTTTGGTGCAGTTATCCCCCCTTTTTCAACTTAGAAATGTTTTGGCAACATGCATAATTTTGTCCGAGCTTTTATTCCTACATTTTTAGGTCAATTGTTTTAAATCTTGGCACAGATATTTAGTACCATGGGAACATGTGCACCTGCGATTATGATGTCTGTCCGACATTTTTTGGTGGAGTTATCCCCCTTTTTCGACTTAGAAATGTTTTGGCAACATGCATAATTTTGTCCGAGCTTTTATTCCTACATTTTTGGGTCAATTTTTTAAAACTTGGCACAGATATTTAGTACCATGGGAACCTGTGCACCTGCGTTTATGACGTCTGTCTGACATTTTTTGGTGGAGTTATCCCCCTTTTTCGACTTTTTTTTCGCAACATGCATAATTTTGTCCGAGCTTTATCAGTCAATAAATTTAGGATTAGAGTTAAGGGTTATGGTTAGGGGGTTTAGGGTTAGGGTTACCTGTTGACATAATTTCAGTGCCATATATATGGTAATGGCTACTTCATTTGAATAACATTTTGAATACAGGGGGTATTACTTAGTCCCATCTGGGACAAGCCCATGCCCATCTCTAGTTACAACTACTTTCGCTTTGACTAAAATGCGTACATTTGATTGGTCAATGCCCTTAGATACGCTTGGTAGCGACAATATCTATCAGCAGAGGGAAGTGTCGTTTCCCGCATCACTGGGTGTAGTGATACTTTAAAAAGTTCGCAAACAAAGTCAAATTTATCCATGGGGCGAATTTACCCGGAATTTTATTTAGTCCACCAATCAAATCGCAAGAAATAACTTACGTTTCTAGTGGTAACCCAAGACGCAAGTCTCAGCGAAAAATTATCGCCGATTAAACAGCAAAATAGTTCACTAATTTAGTTGGGGATAAAGGAATGTATTACATAACTATTCCTCCATTAGTATTAGCATTTATCCAGCTTCGTGCCAAAACTAATATGACATGGCAGTGGTCATGAGAGCATAGAATGCACCTTTGTAGCGATTGTTTACTTTTCGAGTTTGTCACCGGAGACCGCAAATTCGGTGGGGAAGTTTGGGAACACCGCTTCGGAATTGCTATCGAATCGGATTGTCTTTATGACAATAGATGTTCTAGAATCAATTTTAAATAAGTGAAATTTACACCAGCAAGTACAGTTTATTAGATTACGGATGTTGTGTCGAGACTTTCATTTTTAGAAAATGTAGGCGCGCATAGTCCCGCTCGCTGGGTTTTGGACCCAGGCGCGCAGTTTTTATATTGTACATGCTCCTATATTAATTGTAATTCATAATTATTAATAACGAATCAATTTAATACTCCGATTCCATGCTGACAGAATAATATCAACATCTCCCGGCCAGTGGTCTCGCTTTGATTTTCCAGGAATTTATGTGACGTCATAAGCCATACATAGAAATCATTCAAATGTATTTTTAGCTTCGAATAATTCAGACAGATAGTGCATTCGACACTGTGTGACCTCAAATAATTTACTGGTGTCGGTGATCGAACGTCGGGCGGGTTGATTGACACCGCACTGTGAATGGAAAGTTGTGGAATTGGTAACTAGGTCGCAGCACCTTTGATCTCGCGACACATCATACAGGCATTCTCGCAACGCGGTAATAAAACGGAAAATGGGACACATTATTAAACAATCTCGTCTGGGTAGACACTGAAAATAGCTTTATCAGGTTTGGCCAACTTCGCTCTCTGTATTTATCCTAGGTGCGCAATCGAATGCTCGCTGGTTTTCAATTTCAGGCGCGCGATGAAGTGCAAGAGCGATTGCGCGCCTCAAAAATGAAAGTCCGACGGTGTCTTGCTTTTGTGTAGTTGGAATGTCGGAAAAAGAGATCGAATTGTGTGTGTTGATCTCGAACTTCCGGTCGGTCGCCAAATTTATTCTCGACCCAATTTCCCATTTCGGTTAAAAGAGCAGCTGAGTCCAGACACAAATAATACTTGGCTAGTTTTACTATTTTAGTGTTTTTAATATAGTTTCTTTAAAAAAAACTTGTTTAATCACCAACTAATATGCGGATTGTCGTAATTATAAGCAATCAACGTCGTTTTCGATGCATATGTCGGCATATAGAAGTGTCGGATGCCGAACTACATACTTTGTATAATTCGGCATCCGACACTTCTATACGCCGACAGATGCATCGAAAACGACGTTGATTGCATATATAATTGTATTGATGAATACTGCCATGTGCATTAATTTTGAATCACAGCTTGAGTGCATCTCTATCTATACTTTAGGTTCACCCCTCATGATTTGTTTAAACTGATTGAAAGTAAAGGAAAGAAACTTGGTCTTGTGATTGACCTCACAAACACAGACAGATATTACAAACCAAAGGTGACTATTTATATTTATATACATGTACAACATTGTCATGGTATTGCACCTAACACCAAATTGTATAGTCTTACTACAAACATTGTATCTTGATATGAATGATTAATCACTTTAAAGTGAAGTGAGACATTCCTCGTGTTTAAACATGCAAATAAACTTACTTAACACAGTTTATTTTCATAAATATTGTATCAAAACTAGCAAATTTTATATGAATTAAAAGTAGTAAATCCAATTGGTGTATAGGAGTATATATTCACATTTTGACGTTGTTAAGATGTCATGGTTTACAAAAACATACATCCAATGAAGTGTGCTAATAACGAACCAAAGCCAACGCTTTGGGTCTTAGATAGCCTGTGTCTGATTTTGTGATGTCACAAATGTTTTACGTAATCTGAGAATATTTGAAGTGAGGATAGCACTTTTGAGGCACAGTAGAATGTTACTACTATCGTTATTGGAAGTCAAGAGGCCAACCCAAATCGGTCAATGTGCAACCTCTCATGAACATCGGCAACAGTCATCTCCATGATGATCTCACCAATATTGTCCTATTTATATAAACATAATCATTATTTTTTTTACGATTGATAAGGGCAAGTAGGTCTGTAATGATTTTCCAACGGTCTACTGGATGAAATTCTCGGACCCTCTCCATCAGAGTCAGAATGTTTTGGATAACACTCGAAACTCTTGAACAACATAACTAGGAAGTTTTAATTTTCATGACGGTTTATACCCCAAATATATGGATATTTGACATATAATAAAATAACTTGACCAACATTTCTACTATATAGCTCTACAATCACAGACTTGATTAAGCTTTATTTTCACGCTGGTTCAAAATGACTCACAGTGACAGCCACGATACAATACACTTGTACCTCCAAGCTTTATTTTCCAATTAACTCTTTTACTGCCACCCGCCACACGGACATACCCCAGTGTGAAGCGTTCTGTATGTAAATACAAGTATTTTATGTATATATGGGTAAAACAATGACTATCTGGTAATTATTGATGTATTAGTTGAAACTTCACATGTGGGTATACAGCTATGCTCTTATTAACCGACCTGTTTAACGAGGTTATGGGCCGGTACTTACCGTGGTGATACCACCAGAATACCGCGGTGATACCACCAGAATACCGCGTTTATCATTTTGTGCCGCGGTGGGGGCGGTTGACCCGCGGTACTGGGCGGTATTTTTACTGCTGGTCACCACAGTCACCGCGTTATTGGTGCTCGTTACCGCCACACACCGCGTTATTTTATTTCGTGACCGCATGTAAACGCGTTCAATTTACCGCGAACCACCCTCCACCGCGAAGTGAAAACATGCGTGAAAAAAACTAGGCGGACTGCAGGAATCCAATTCGTGATCTCGGGAAGTTAAAAAAAACATTATTGTAAGGACGGTACCGCCTTCATTCTCTCTCGGGCTATGTCTATGCACGATAGCGTCACGCAGTTTGATACATGATGTATAACTTCTATATCTTATGCCAAAAACTAAAAAATAGGTGTGTTTCGGGTATTTCGGTTTCTGGATGCTGACCCTAAACTTTTTTATACATATATAAAATAAACCAAAATAAAAAGATAAAAGAGAAAAGCAAATAAAGCGACGTTTCGTATAAACAAGGTGAAGTCCCATGCGACTTGCAGTGATACCGATATAATTTAGCAGTTCAGGGTAAAAATTATTTTCACATATTCTTATCTAATCACGAATCGTATGAAACGCATGCATGTTTGGCATTGGAAAGGGGAAACGTATGCCTCTATATAATAAGTCTGTTTGGTTAGCGCAAGATAAAATTTTACGCACAAATCTGATAATCTGAGTAACGACAATAACACTAACTATATTGAAAGTTTTTGTTGAAAAAAAAAAACATACTGAATTCCAAGATGAATTAAATTGTTTTGTATGTTCGTTCGTTTCTTTGATACACCCAGTCATTCGGTAAGACAATCAGCCGCACATTTTGGTATTTGGCTCACACTATTGTGTATTAGCAATACAGTTCACGGAGACTGTCGACAAAGGTCATTTGTTTGCAGATTGGCAGTCACACATCGCCTCCCGTCATTAAACTTGTTAAAAAAACGCAACCGTTTTACGCGGTGCATTATCACATCTCACCGCGGTACTAGCATTCGTTACCGTTGGTAATGTGGTGGTACCGCGAACAGTCCGGTGGTACCTCGGTACCACACGATAGTGCAACCGCAAATCGGCGTTATTACACAGCGGTATTAATGCATGTACACCGCGGTACTAACGCATGTACACCTCGTTAAAGCAGGTCGCTTACGCTTTCTCCCTCCGTCCGTCTGTCCGTCTGTCCGTCTGTCCGTCCGACCTCATAACTCGAAGAACTATGAACCGATTTAAATAATTTTTTGTATGCAATCTCCTT
Organism: Siphonodentalium dalli; assembly: GCA_032622095.1. NCBI lineage: Eukaryota > Metazoa > Mollusca > Scaphopoda > Gadilida > Siphonodentaliidae > Siphonodentalium > Siphonodentalium dalli. The sequence continues at coordinate 92,861,456 of CP136062.1, read as the reverse complement.
AGGACTACCTCTCCGCATGAAGCTAATTGCAGTGCGGTCCGACTTAAAAAAAAAAGTTACGCCTCATTTTCCACTTATTTTGACTTAGAAAATTCTGTCCGACTTAATAACTTTAACAAATATGAACAGATTTCAATAATATTTGGTATACATGGTTCTCACAATACCCTCTCTACATGATGTGGCTAGGTATTGGCTCAGACTGTTTTTCGTAATATTACACTTCATTTTCGACTTATTTTGACTTAGAAAATTCTGTCCGACTTAATAACTTTAACAAATATGAATCAATTTGAATAATTTTTCTGTACAAGCTTCTTGTGACACCATATCGATATAATTAGTCCGAATTTTTCTTCAAAGTTAAAATCTTTTTTGTTTGGTTTACGGATAATGCAGGTTGAATATGCCACAATGGGGGTATGCTAGCACTCGAGTGCACACCTCTTGTGAATCTTGGATTTCTCAGATACCCGGATGTACGATTACAATTAAGGTCCATTCTTTCGACGATAAGCCTAATGTGAATCTTTATTTGGTGGGAATCTATAAACTGATCTTTTTTAAAGCCACAGACACACCCATGTATCATGTATGTGAGTGGTTTTTCTTTGGTTCATTTATTACGCTAGTGTATTGGTCCTATTAATTCCTAATAGTTATATTCTTCAAACAGGTGTTGTGTATGTATAGAAAAATATGAATTTGAGTTAGTAAAATAAGCACATAATATTGCATAATATATCTTTAAATAATATAAACATATAAAATATAAATGATATATATATAGGTTGACAATTAATCAGCCAATGGATGACAGCTGTAGTATAGTTTATATCACATTATACAGGGTACTAACTACAGCTATTATAAGGAATTTAGTCTCCCAGGATTTCTGCAGAGTCTGATGAATTACCGCTAACATTAAGATCATATAGCCCAATGTTCGGCGGTTAAGAACCTCTCAACATCTACATTTGAACACTAAATACTATAGAGCTATATGTTACTTACAGGAGCTGACGAAACACGATATGAAGCATGTGAAAATAAAAACAGAAGGTCATGTTGTACCCAGTCAGGGAGTTTATACTAGGTAAGACAAGTTATCACTGTTTATGCTGGAGGCTATTTGTTTGTAATTCGATGTTCTCATAATTTTGCTATTTGATAAGCAGAAATCAATTGAGTATGCTATGGATCACATGTATACTATAGCATGTACAATAATAGATGCCTTTATTAGCTCAACTTGTCTATGTGCATGCTTGAGTGCATGCATGCATCCGTCTGTCAACAATTTCCTTTAGCACGCCACATCTCTCATCTGATCATCACCAAATTTCTAATGTAACTTTGTGATGACCTCTTGATTGGAGCCATTGATATTTTCTGAAATTTCTTGGATTACAAATTTGAATCCATCGACACACTCTGCAGCTCTTATTTATTGGATAATTTACAGGCATGTTTAGGATTACCTCTAGATGGGAGCTATCGACTTTGAATGATTTTTAGCCCAACTTTACTTTGCAAAGTTTTAGCTATTGCTGTAGGTTGGTCGTCTGTTCTGTGCCTGCGTACTTGCATGCATCAACAATTTCCTTTGGCACACCCTACAAGCCACGTCCTTCATATGATCGTCACCAAATTTCATATGATCTTCGGGGTGATCTCTAAATGCGAGCTTACCATTTTTAGCTCAACTTTACTTTGTAAAGTTTGAGCTATTGCCATGGCTTGGTATCCGTCGTGCGTGTGTGTGTGTGCGTGATACGTCAACAATTTCCTTTAGCACGGGCTACAGTTCGTACCTTTGGTCCGATTATTATGAAATTTGTCATGGATGTTGACATTGACATGTAGATGGGAACGAGTCATTTTGGGGTCATTCGGAAAAAAAACATGGCCGCCAGTGGCCATCTTGGATTTCAAAATTCAATCCATTAGCACGGGCTACAGGCCGTATTGTTCGTCTTATTGTCATGAAATTTATCATGGATGTTAATATTGACATGTAGATGGGAACGAGTAATTTTGGGGTCATTTGGCCAAAAAACATGGCCGCCGGCAGCCATCTTAGATTTTACTCTTTGCATGACTAAATCCTTTGACACGGGCTACAGGTCGTACCTTTGGTCGGATCATCATAAAATTTGTCATGGATGTTAACAATGACATGTAGATGGGAACGAGTCATTTTTCCGCCAAGGAGAAGCCCTCAACTGAACTATATGGATTACGTCTCCGGCCTTGTGTCAATCAGGAGGGTTAAAATTTTATTGCTATGCCGACCCACTCACACCCGTGTCCAGATTAGTCTCGCATGAATACACCCGCATTCTATCTATTGTCTAGTCAGTTTTTATTCCTCCTCGCCAGGACAGGATCGTTTCTATTTTCTCAAGGTTGTATCTTTCTGTGTTGCGAGTTTATCGACTCAATATTTATTGTTGATATTACAAACTTGCAATTTATTGTACCCGATAGTTAATTAATATTTCTCACATCCGAAACGGGAACTTTTTTCGTTTCACTGTATCCGTAATTTGTTTCCGTGTTTTCTGTTTTCCTCAAGACGGCTTTATCTTCCAACAATTGGAATTAAGATGGCCATCTTGACAATGACTAAAGAAGCACATAGCTTACTTGTGGCAAAACCACATAGTGCATATTGTGCCACACATACGGCGTGATGACTATCATGACTTACAATTGAGGACGCAATGTAGTACGGTATGCGATATCTCCTAATTTCGTGCTACACGTGTTTCACTTTACATAAGTTTCCGTCGACTCGCTTCGGTTATTTCGTAAGTTCCGTTGCTTTGTATCCTAATGTGATCATAGTGGTATGTCATCGACATTTATTCCAGTTTGGTCAGGACCACCTGCATTTGGGGGATTCCATGGAAGGGGCTTCCTCTGATCAAATGGCTCATCAGAACTTATTCCCTCTGGCCTTGGGGCGCAGCTTGATGATGCCCCAGAATTTGAGGGGGTGACCTTGGACAGGACATAGCTACTTATCCCAAATGCAAGAGCATTTGTCTTGCGTCGAACCATTTCAGAGTAGGCCTCTTCCACAGTCTGGTATCCCAACCTGATGCAGCCAATTCTGTTGGCTGGCGTCGATCTTGACATGCTTCTCTGCATCGCGTGGCGTCGGCAGGTTTGACGACGATGAGCAAGAATCGCGGGTCGACAGTGGGTCACCAGGCACACTGTCGGACGACGATTCTGATGTTCCGCTGGTAAGTGATTTTGTACAGGATGAGAATACCGGTTGATATCTTATATTGCTTCATTTAATTCAACAATTTGCGAGTATTTATCTCAGTCAGGAAAGATCCAGCACTGTAGCCTTTGGAGGATGTTCTGGGTGGGGAAGTGAAGAGTTGTTGCGTGCCTCCAAGAGCTGCTCCAGCCTTCTGCCTCTTCCCCACGGTGCAGTGGCCCACATCTCCACAGATGGGGTCCAGTCACTCCCCTGGAATCGTACACCTTCGGGATACCTCTAGGCCACTCCTCCACCGGTAGGATGAATGTTCTGGGTGGGGAAGACTTGTTGTTGCGTGCCTCCAAGTGCTGCACCAACCAACCTTCTAACTCTTCCCCATGGTGCAGGGGCCCACATCTCCACAAGATGGGGTCCAATCCCCTGGAATCGTAATACCTTCGGGATACCTCCAGGCCACTCCTTCCCCGGTAGGAAAGAAAGGCTGAATGATCTGGGTGGGGAAGACTTGTTGCGTGCCTCCAAGAGCTGCACCAACCAGCCTTCTATCTCTTCCCCACGGTGCAGTGGCCCACATCTCCACACGATGGGGTCCAATCTCCTGGAATCGTAATACCTTCGGGATACCTCCAGGCCACTCCTTCACCGGTCATTTTGCAATTTTGATCATTCTGCTACATTTGATCATTTCGAAATGTACCCGACACTCGTTATGTGCGCCATCATAGATCACTGATGCTTCTATGCTTGTTCATCAAGTCCTCAGTGGTGTTCTCTAATCCCATATATACTGGTATGCAATGATACCTTGGATCATGATGGCGTTCCCTGCTCTCTACATTATACGAGGCTGGAGTACAGATGCGTGGCATGATATAATGAAACCTCATACCTCGCTATGATATCTGCTGCATATCATTTTTATATCTGGTTTGTGTATCACAGGGAGCAATTTACTTTCGATATCTGATTAGCAAATAATCTCACATTGACATGCTTAGATAGCATTTTTATAACATCATACATGTATAAAAAATTCCTCGCTATTACCGGTATCCACATTTCAGTGGCAAATCGCGATGCGATTCCAGTTAATTTGGTCCCTGGTGTATCATAAGCATTCTGATATCTTATGGCCTACACAATGGCTGCATGTGACATCAGTTCATAATGTGAACTGTCGAGAGAGCGAAGAAGATAACAAAGAGAATAGGATGCAGCAAAGTTATACTTGCTCGGTTGTCTCGCTAGCATGAATTCTATGGCACTACCTGGGATGTTTATTCCAAAAACAAGGGGGGGGGGGGGGCGGTACACATTTGAGCAATGTCGTAATCTGAATTGGGAGCTCTTTCACGTAACATAATCATATCTGATTCATGACTAAATCACATTTACATGAATCCTGTTTCGGAAGAGTACATTCCCATCGAATTTGGATATTAATTAACTTTATTGCTCGTGCCTCCTCCTGGGCTTGCATTCTAATCGATATAGTTCAGTTGAGGGCTTCTCCTTGGCGGAAAAATATAATATTTATAAATAATATTACTTTTTCCTTAAGGGAAGCCCGAAACTGAACTATCATAGATCCCTCCCATGGTGGTGCCATTCCCAACCCCGCGACTCGCAAATCTCATGATTAAGTCGGAAATAAAAAACTGACTAGACAATAGATAGAATGCGGGTGTATTCATGCGAGACTAATCTGGACACGGGTGTGAGTGGGTCGGCACAGCAATAAAATTTTAACCCTCCTGATTGACACAAGGCCGGAGACGTAATCCATATAGTTCAGTTTCGGGCTTCCCTTAAGGAAAAAGTAATATTATTTATAAATATTATATTTTTGGGTCATTCGGCCAAAAAATATGACCGCCAGCAGCCATCTTGGATTTTACTCTTTGTATGACTAAATCCTTTAGCACGGGCTACAGGTCGTACCTTTGGTCTGATCATCATGAAATTTGTCACGGCTGTTGAAATTGGAATGTAGATGGGAATGAGTCATCTTTGATTTCAAAATTTAATCCATTAGCACGGGCCACAGGTCATACTCTTTTCCTGATCATCATGAAATTTGTCATGGATGTTAATTTTGACATGTAGATGGGAACTAGTAATTTTGGGGTCATTCGGCCAAAAAACATGGCCGCCAGCAGCCATCTTGGATTTTACTCTTTGCATGACTAAATCCTTTGACACGGGCTACAGGTCGTACCTTTGGTCGGATCATCATAAAATTTGTCATGGATGTTAACAATGTAGATGGGCACAAAAAACATGGCCACCAGCGGCCATCTTTGATTTAAAAATTCAATCCATTAGCACGGGCTACAGGTCGTACTGTTCGTCTCATCATCATGAAATTTGTCATGGATGTTAATATTGACATGTAGATGGGCACAATTAATTTTGGGGTCATTCAGCCAAAAAACGTGGGCGCAGCAGCCATCTTGGATTTTACTCTTTGTATGACTAAATCCTTTAGCACGGGCTACAGGTCGTACCTTTAGTCTGATCATCATGAAATTTGTCACGGCTGTTGAAATTGGAATGTAGATGGGGACGAGTCATTTTGGGGTCATTAGGACAAAAAACATGGCCTCCAGCGGCCATCTTTGATTTCAAAATTTAATCCATTAGCACGGGCCACAGGTCATACTCTTCGCCTGATCATCATCAAATTAGTCATGGATGTTAATTTTGACATGTAGATGGGAACGAGTAATTTTGGGGTCATTCGGCCAAAAACCATGGCCGCCAGCAGCCATCTTGGATTTTACTCTTTGTATGACTAAATCCTTTAGCACGGGCTACAGGTCGTACCTTTAGTCTGATCATCATAAAATTTGTCATGGATGTTAACAATGACATCTAAATGGGAACGAGTCATTTTGGGGCCATTCGGCCAAAAAACATGGCCGCCAGCAGCCATCTTGGATTTTACTCTTTGTATGACTAAATCCTTTAGCACGGGCTACAGGTCGTACCTTTAGTCTGATCATCATAAAATTTGTCAAGGATGTTAACAATGACATCTAAATGGGAACGAGTCATTTTGGGGGCATTCGGCCAAAAAACATGGCCGCCAGCAGCCATCTTGGATTTTACTCTTTGTATGACTAAATCCTTGAGCACGGGCTACAGGTCGTACCTTTAGTCTGATCATCATAAAATTTGTCATGGCTTTTGAAATTGGAATATAGATGGGAACGAGTCATTTTGGGGTCATTCGGACAAAACCATGGCCGCTGGTAAACCATGGCCACCAGCGGCCATCTTGGATTTCAAAATTCAATCCATTAGCACGGGCTACAGGTCGTACTGTTCATCTGATCATCATGAAATTTGTCATGGATGTTAATATTTACATGTAGATGGGAACAAGTAATTTTGGGGTCATTTGGCCAAAAAACATGGCTGCAGCAGCTATCTTGGATTTTACTCTTTGCATGACTAAATCCTTTGGCAAGGTCGTACCTTTTGTCTGATCATTATGAAATTTGTCTTGACTTTTGTAGATGGGAAGAGTCATTTTGGGGTTAACCGGCAATAAAACATGGCTGCCAGTGGCCATCTTGGATTCTACTCTTTGCATGACTAAAGCTATCAAATGTTTTTGAATTGTTGGAAAACATAGCCGCCAGCAACCATCTTAGATTTTACTTTTATATACATGTATATATATCTCTCTTCATGTTGATAAACTAGTATTAGACATTCAACTTTCCACATTCCTAATCATTCCATCGACAGTAACACATTAAATGATCCCCTTTCCAAGTTGAGCTGCAGTGTCATTGACACTTTCATTTCTGATTTTCGTTGAAAAACATGGCCGCCAGCCGCAATGTTGGATTTTACTCTTTGCATCACTAAATCCTTTGGCCCACTCTACAGGCCACATCCCTCATCCGATCATCACCAAACTTTATATGGATCCTCGGGGTGGCCACTAGATGGGAGCTTACCATTTTTAGCTCACAATGTAAAGTTTGAGCTAATGCCATGGATTGGCGTCCGTCATCAGTGCATCCGTCCATGCGTACTTGTGTGCGTGAACAATTTTCTTCGGCACACCCTACAGACCGCATCCCTTATCCGACCTTTACCAAACTTCATATGTAGCTTCAGGGTGACCTATAGATGAGAACTATCAAATTTTTCCGAATTTCGAGGAATAACATGGCCGCCAGCAGCCATCTTGGATTTCAAATTTGAATCCATCAGCACACCCTAGAGCCCATATTTATGGCCGGATCATTTTTAAATTATGCAGGCACAATTGTGATCACACGTGTAGATGGGAGATATAAAATTTTACCATTTTTCTACGAAAAACATTGTGCCTACAGCCATCTTGGATTTTATTTGTTGCATGACTAAATCCTTTGGCACACCCTGCAGACCACATTCCTCATCTGATGATCACCAAACTTCATATGGATCTTCGGGGTGATGTCTAGATTGGAGCCTCTTATTAGCTCAACTTTACTTTGCAATGTTTGAGCTATTGCCATGGCTTGGTATCCATCGTGGTTGTATGAGGCGTCAACAATACAGACTATAGGTCATACCTTTTGTCGGGATTATTATGAAATTTGTCGTAGCTGTTGACATTGACATGTAGATGGGAACGAGTCATTTTGGGGTCATTCAGATAAAAAACATGGCCACCAGTGGCCATCTTGGATTTCAAAATTCAATCCATTAGCATGGACTACAGATCGTACTGTTCATCTGATCATGATGAAATTTGTCATGGATGTTAATATTGACATGTAGATGGGAACGAGTCATTAATGGGGTCATTCAGCAAAAAGCATGGCCACCAGCAGCCATTTTGGGGGTCATTCAACTATAAAACATTGCGCTGGCAGCCATCTTGGATTTTACTCTTTGCATGACTAAACCCTACAGTCAACTTCCCTCATCCTATCATCATCAAACTTCATATTAATCTTGATATTGATCTACTAGATGGAAGCTATCAAATGTTTTTGATTTTCATTGAAAAACATAGCCGTCAGCAACCATCTTGGATTTTCCTTTATATATATCTCTTCATGTTGATAATCTAGTATTACTTAGACCTTTCAACTTTCCAATTCCTAATTGCTCCATTGACTTGAGCTACAGTGTCATTGACACTTTCGTTTTGACCGAAATTTGTTGAAAAACATGCCCGCCAGCATCCATCTTGGAATTTACTCTTTGTATGACTAAATCCTTGGTGCCTCCTACAGACCACATCCCTCATCTGATCATCACCAAACTTCATGTGTATTTTCGGGGTGACCTCTCATTCTATTCATTGCTCAGCAAAAAATTAACTCCTTCCCAAGTTGAGCTACAGTGTCATTGACACTTTCGTGTTGGTGAAAAAAAAGACGAGTTTGAATTCCTTCCAATTAATGCAACAATGTGATAAATTATAGGATATAAACATGCTGTTATTTTGGGACATTTATTAGTTGGTTTACGATGGAAATACAGTTTTACCAGTGACGTGAGTAGCCAGTAAAACTGATAGTTTTCAACTGAAAACCCACAAATAAACATCCCTAAATCATTGGAAAAACATGGCCACCAGCAGCCATCTTGGATGTTACTTTATATATATGTTGAGATCTAGTACTACTTAGACATTTACACTTTGCACATTACTAATCGCTCCATTGACTGTAACACATGAAATTACCCCCCCCCCCCCCCCCCCCCCCCCCCCCCCCCCAAAATCCAAGTTGAGCTTCACTGACACTTTCATTTCTGAATTCTGTTAAAAACATGGCTGCCAGCGGCCATCTTGGATTTTACTCTTTGTATGACTAAATCATTTAGCACACCCTATAGGTCACATCGTCACCAAACTTCATTATGGATCTTCATATGGTCCTCTAGATGGGAGATATACATTTTTTCCAAATTCTGTTCACCCGCAGCCAATTTGGATTTCAGTTTTAAATCCATTAGCCCCACCCTACATGTACAAGTCACATCCCTCACCCAATCGCCACCAAACTTCATATGGATCCTTGGGGTGGACCTCTAGATGGGAGCCATCTTGTATTACTTAGACATTTAAACTTTCCGCATTCCTAATTGTTCTTTTGACTGTAACACATGAAATTATCTCCCATTCAAGTTTAGCTCTGAATTTTGTTTAAAAAACATGGCTGCTAGCAGCCATCTTGGATTTCACATTTGAATATATCGTCACACCCTGAACTTGGCCTGAAGCCAACATTTATTGGAAAATGTTTTGAAAGTTTACAGTCATGTTTAGGATACTTCTAGATGGGAGCTATCAAATTTGAATGATTTTGATAAAAAACATGGCGCCAGCAGCCATCTCGCAATTTTGCTCTTTGCATCAATAATCTTCAATTTGTTGTGTTAGTTGCTACTACATCGGAACAGAAGGGAAAATTTGAATATTTTCAACATAATCATCTTTATATCTGTTCCAGGTTCCGAGAGGAAATTGACAACTTTTTACAACAGGAGAATAGTGAGTGTAGCCTACAATTGCTTCAGTAGTCCATTTTAAATTATAATATCCAGCTGACTTAGAGAGTGAGACAATAATTTTAATTGCAAATTTAATAATGCAAAGGATTAAAGGGGTACTGTACACAAAATCTGGCCATTTATCTTCTTTATATAGCATCATCATCTTTTATATTTGAGAACGAGTCTGTTTGACTCTTAGTCCCCGTTAATAATATAATCATTTACAATTTCGACGTCACAATAAATTGAGTAATACTGATTTCACTGGAGTGCACTATTTCAAAGTATAATGTTCCACTATCCGATTACCTTCCAAGCGGAAGTTCCTAGAAGGGTAAACGTTCTGTTTCCTTTTCAGTTCTATGAGGAGTTCATAGAGCTGTTTCCATTTGCGTTTTCGTGAGATCTAAATTAAAGTATATTTTTTCACTGCCTGTTGTTTTACTGTCCTTTTTATGTGTACCCATACCATGTATGGTACACATAATGCCGACGTCCGCATCAACCATCCGTCGTTCGTCCGTCCGTCTGTCTGTCTGTCCATCCGTCTGTCCGTCTGGCCGTCTGTCCGTAGACACTTGCTATCCGATTCGATTACTGGAGTATCTTTTATCGGATCATGTTCAAATTTCATGTGCATGTTTACAATGACACACCCCTCACCTGTATATTTTTTGTATAGATCGATTGATCGGTTTAGAAATTATTAACACTTTGCATCCACACATGGGCATGTGCTATCCGATGCAATAACCAAAGTGTTTTTTGTCCGATTCTGTTCATATTTGAAATGTAGGTTTATGATGACACACCCCTCACCTGTATAGTTTTTGGTATCGATTGGTTGATTGGTTTAGAAATAATTAACCCTTTCACAGACTGCCATCCAAAGCAATAAGTAAAATATGTTCTTCTGATTT